>JAHZMX010005585.1:0-64030 GCA_027743895.1 Seira musarum
AAACGGCCTTCAATCCCATTCCTGTCCAAACCCAACCCCAAGTGTCATCGCATCTACAGCCTCAACAGTCGATCACTCAGCAATTCCCTACAATTGTATTTGATCCAGTGACGCAGCAACATGTTCTCCGATTTCCGCAACCACAACAACCAACTCAGCTTCCGGCTCCTGTTGCATCAAACCCTCCGCAGGCTAATGTTTATGCTCCACAAATGATACCGCAGGTTCCACAAATGTTCCGAGCGCCGGCAATTGCTCAAGCGCAGCCACAAGCGCAAGCACAACCTCAATCCCAACAGTCTCAAGTTCCCCAGTCACAGTATCCGCCTTCGATGCCCTTACAAATGCAGGCTCAATATCCGGGATATTCTGGAGCGTTTCCTCCTCAGCAATACCCGCAAGTACAAGTACAAGGGCATGCACATCAACAGCATCCACACCATCAACCCACTTCCTTTCCCATCCCCAATAATTCTCAGCATGTTCCATCGCAAAATAATTCTCAGCTCATTGGCCAAAATGCACATCAGCAGCAACAACCAACACAATCCCCACAAATTCAGATGGGATTAGACCCAAACGCACCTTATCATCATCATCACCCCCAACTTCCGAATGGAACTCCTTTTCAATATGCCTACTCTGGTTCCGGTCCTCAACCACAGCCTCATCCGCAAAAATCTCTTCAAGAAACGCCACCACAAATGCCTTCTCAGATCTTCAATGCCACACAGAATATGCTGCCGACAATGGGAAATACGCCAACATCACAGATTACCCCGTACATTCCAAATTTGAATTTGAGTCAAAGTCAAAACCAAGCATCTCAGCAACAACAACAACATCAACAACAGCATCCACAAACAGTGCCTTATCATTCTTTGCAGCAGGTCCCAGGCCAGTCTCTCCCACATCCACAAGTGCTTCCACATCTCCCTAATCAGCATCAACCGCAACAAAATTTCTTCCAGAATCCAAACGCTGCGGTACAACAAAATACTTATCCCGGAACGGGACATCCTCCTTATCCTCCAGCCCCTTCACACCAACAACCACATCCACAGTCACAGTTGCAACAAAACCAACTAAACTTACAATTACAGCGACCCCAGCATCCTCAACAGCCACAGCAGGTCCACCAATTTTATGGAGACAATAAGGAACAACAAACTCCACAAGTTCAAGCTCCGGCGTCTCTAAACCTTTCCCAAATTTTAAATCCAGCCTTCCAACAACAGCAGCAACAACAACAACAACAACAAACGTGGAATAATAAATGCGTTGTCCAACCCTCCAACTCCCAACCGCAGCAACCTGAAGGGGATCAATCTCAGCAACAAACTCAATCGCAGCAGCAAGCCATTCAACAAATTGCACAATTCACAGACGCCGCTGGAAATACGACAGTTATCATCATGTCACCCGCACAGCCTCCAGGAGGAAATGCGCTAGGAGCGGGAGTCCTCAACTTAATTCCGGGCCTTCAAAATGTTGTACAAGTTAATAATCAATCGCAACAACAGAATAATGGGGCACTGCAAGGCCAATGTTACCATTCGCTTCAAAATCAGGGCCAGGGTCGTTCGGGACCTTGTCCGTGTCCTAACTGTAAGGATAAACAGACGACTGCAGCTGCTTCACATTCTCCTTTGCCAATGGAAAAGTACAAAAAAGTGTTGCCTTACCCAGGCACTCTTACGTCGCCAAATTCGGAATTGCGTAGGATTAGCCCAAGGCCAGATCAAGTAAAAGCTTCTGGAAGCAAACAGTCGAAGACGATACGAATCCAGAAGAATACGACGGGTGTGATACTCCAACAGCCACAAAACATGGCACCCTTGCAACAGTTACCTCAATTACAGGGATCTCCTTTGAAAGTTGTACCTGTACCACTTGCTATAAAGACCGCTTCTCCAACCTCTCAACCACAGCCTTCAAATTCAGCTGTAATGCCAACAACAGGAGCCGTTGGTGTTGTAATAGACCAGGGTGCTCGGGGTAGCACAAATACACCTCTCTCACTCCCCAATTCTAATGTTGCCGTGGTCAGGCCTATGGAAAATCCGTTGCAAAAAATTTCGGATCAAATATCGCAGATTGGGTCATCGTTCGTGCCTACACCTCCTCAACATTTGCCACAACAGCAGCACCCTTTATTGCAGAATCAAAATCAGTCTCCGATCCCGGCAAACGTGGCTCCTTCTCAGAATTATACGTTGCCATTGCCACTGCCGCAAGGACCTCACTTAACTTTGGTGACGGTATCTCCTCCTCCTCAACTAACAGAGGTGCCGGCGGGAATGACATCTCCATCTGGAGCCGTTACGTTGGCTACTGCAGCTACCAACAGTCCACAGCCAAGACTTATGCTTGTGGATCACGGAAGTCCAACGACGAGACTACAATCGCCAAATACGAACAGAGCTCTAGTCCCGATCAAAACTGTAGCTAAACAAGCGTGTCCAGCTGGAACAAGAACGGCAGCCGTCAAAAGAAAACTAACGACAACTACACCCACTACCACTCCTTCTACCACTACTACTAATACTCCTGCGGAATCAAGTGCAGGTTCGGAATCTGGGTCTGAATCCGACATGATAAAAATCGTTTTGAGCCAAAAGGATGGTATCAAGGACTTTTCGGGCATTAAAGGGTTCGGGAATTCCCAAGCCAAAACAAATTGCTTGAAGATTAACAGACGAACGAAGGCTGGTGACGTTGCTGTGTCCTCAAGCACGGTCGTTGTTACGCCCAGGATACACCTTGTCCCAATTCCTGTTGTGGACGATGATGACCCAGAAGGAAATTGTACGATTGGAGAAAATGGGATTGGTCGAAATTCAAATGTTAGCAATAACGGTACGAATGACGGAAAGAAACTGGGGAAAACAATGGTAAGAATATTTGGAATCAATCTTAAAATTTTGAATGTTTCGCACTTCGACATAAATTTCAGTAAATGCTGAATAACCCAAATAACTTTGTTTTATAGAACCACATGGCCGTGGTCGTTTACGAATTTCACGACGACAATAACTCTGAAGTTCTTTTCCGAACTTCTGATGTGAATTCCGCGTGGGACTTTATTTTTCAATCGAAAGGTACTCGAATGGCAAATAATCTGCCGAGGATATGTTACCCACCCGCAAAGATCAATTGCGCTTGTAAGTCAATTTTAATCTTAAATAACAATTCATAAACTCATTCATTCAATAGATTACTCAAATTGATTTTTCATAATTTTTAGATAACAACAAAAGCGCCGCTGGGCAAGTTGATACCAAGTTGAACATGAGTGTAAAAGCCGTAAAGTTCCTAATGAACCAGTTTTTTAGACGGAAAACAGACATAAGCTCGGTCGAAATGAAACCTCCAGAGCCGCGCATGGTCACATTATCGGATGATGAAGACGTTATTCTGGAGAATGAGTCAGGATGTGCAAGAACTGAAAGATATTTGATGAGGAAGGATTTTGATATGTTTGGATGGCTTACTTCAAAGCATCGACAGAAACTCCCACCTGCAAATTCCAACGGGTAAGTCTTTCACACTCGATGTTTCAATATGAATGAATTAAATTGACTTTTAAAAAAAAAATTATCTTCAGATCAATCGAGACATCATTAGGACTGAATAGTATTGTTTCGAGGAAGCAAAAGCATAAACTAAAGGAACTTCAAGAGCGCGCGAGTAAGTCTTTAATTGTATGGTGCTCCCCTATTCATGGACGAGGTTTATTCACGAGGCGGAAAATCGAAGAAGGAGAATGGGTTATCGAATACGCAGGCGAGGTTCGTCAATAAAAATAAATAAAATTGTCCCCTGAAAGTAAAATTCATTCTTTCAGATTTTATAATCATTGTCATTTCCTTTGCAGTTGATACGACCTATTGTCTGTGACATGCGCGAGAAATACTACGAGTTCAAGTCCGTTGGATGCTACATGTTCCGCATAGACGACAACATGATCATTGACGCTACAATGAGGGGGAACGCTGCTAGATTTATAAATCATTCTTGCGAGGTACATTTTAAAAAAATGAAACGGAATGAGAATCTATTAATTCAAAATTCGAACTGTCGTGATTCATGAAACTTTTAAATCTTATTTAGCCCAACTGCCAAGCAAAAGTGGAAAAGGTCTATGGCAAAGTCCATATCATCATTTCCGCATTACGCCAAATCCAGATAGGAGAAGAACTCACTTATGACTACAAATTTGAGAAGGAGGAAGAAAAGATTCCTTGTACATGTGGTTCCAAACACTGCCGAAAATATCTCAATTGATCTGATCAATGATACTGATCACGAACGCATCTACATAAATATGCGTTATCCAATTTTAAGTAATTCAGTCAGGGTCATTTTTCATAGATTTTATAAGGTTCTTCATTCATGATTCAATTAGGATTTAATTTCTTAGATTTTTAAAATACAATTTTGGTTTTCAATTGACTTGATATACGTTTTTACCAAACTCACTAGGAGAAACTAGGATTCATCCGAAAATGTTTAGTTTGTTTTGTTCATCTAATTTTTAGAATGTAAAATAATTTGTGTTATTTTGTACTTTTTGTGCATCATTCTGGTCTATCGTGATACTACACATACCGCTTGGGATGACTTTATATAAATAATGTAATCAATGGAAATTTTATTATTAAAAAAATGATCAAACCCTTTAAAGGTGTATAAATCCGTTTATAGTTTTTGATACGACAAGAAATGAAAACGACTTATTGTGCCTTCATTCATCAAGCTTAATTTTTGTATGAATTTTTATATTATTGTATTAATATTAAAATCAATAAAAATTGTTCAACTTTGAAATTATACAATTCAAAAATGTTTTATGGTTAATGTTTTCATTGCACATGCCACTTTCACTGTTGATGATTGCGTGACGTTAAAAGATGCGGGTACCGACTAAATTATTTGAAATCTAGGCTATTTTATTCTACGAAAACGAAATCGTACAAATAGGATTATAAGAACATTTTTCTTCACTTTCACTAGTTTCAATTCAGACTTTATTTGTCTCTTCGATAACGACTCTTCACTTGATTCTTCTTCAAGATAATGACAATTATTATGTCCATAACATTTGTTTCAGTATGCCCCGTAATGATATGATACTTTCCAATCGAAGCTGCTTGAAAGTATCTGTAGGAATCATTTTCTCGGAGTGACTCAGTTGGAGAAAGTCCCTCCAACTGGGAAGTGAAAATGGTCCTCCCTTCAACAACAGCTCCTGCCGCGGTACTATTTGCATATTAGGCACAAATAAATCAAATGAGTTGAAATCAAAGTCAAGTTGACATTGAGTGTCCAAATCCATATGGATTGACAAACTTTTTCCGTTCATTATGATCAAAATGATTAATAAAATAAAAATTTGTTTACTCACGTTGGTCCATCAACCCCGTCAGTGTCTGCGCTTAGTATGGCGACTTTATCTTTAACCCATGGCAGGTTCCTACTAATGTCTAATCTAATCGCCGCAGCCAACGCCAGTTCTTGATTCGGTCCACCCATTCCTGTCCCCTTAACCTTAACACTGCTTTCTCCTCCGAATAGTAGGCAAACACCAATAGAAGGTTTATCGTTCTCTTCCATCAATTCAGGTATGATAATATTCAAGGGCCACCCATTAGCTCTAAAAATCTTCTTTAGTCCATCCATGTGAGACTTGTTCATGATATCCTCTCCAGCATTGTGGAAGTTGAGGTAGTACGCAACTGCCTCAGTGATCGTCCCGAGGTCGCATCTAAAGTCGGTAATTACTTTCCCAACTGTCCCATATTGGACCAAAAATAAAATGAATTTAATCTTATCTCATCACTTACCCTACATCAATTGAATCGCCATGCATTCGTGATGTGATGATAAAAGGGTGCAGCCCAAGTTTCTCTGCCGTTAAGGCTGCATCTTCGAGTGCCAGCTCATTATCTCCAATAATGAAGTTAGTGACCTTTCTAAAATCTTGTGGGTGCAACGGAAGCATAGGTGACTTCAAGACTTTAATAACGCTAGGCGCAGTTTCAGACTCTAGATTGTACTTGTCTAAAATGTTAAAGGCTTCATTAGGGTTATCCACGGATGGAACTGTTGGGCCAGCGGCGATTGTGCCCAGGGGACTTGTAGCCACATCGGAAATGATCAAACCGACTATCCTCTTTGCCTTGCACATCCTAACAAGACCACCACCTTTTACAAGGGAGATTCTCCTACGGACGATATGTATCTCGTCCGAGGTTGCACCTAGAACACAAATTTCGTTCTGTGCATTCCTTAAGACCAGTGGATGGATGCAGAGAGATTTAAGATAAGTTACATTACCAGCTCGTGATAAGTTCACATTCAGGTTTCTCATGTCTTCGATGTTGATGGGAGGAATCGGAAACGGAAGAAGGGCTGAGCCACCTCCAGAAATGAGTATGATCAGGAGATCATCAGGTGTACATTCCCTGACCAAACCCACAATTTCTTGCGCAGCTGCAAAAGCATTTTCATCTGGCAAATTGTTCTCCGCACCAAAATGAACTTTAATGAATCGGCTTTTGGAATCCCTAGAACCCCAAGGAACACTAACAACACAGCGGTCAATATGACCTGTCATCATTGGAGTTAGAGCTTCCGCCATTGGAAGGACAGCCTTTCCAAAGCCGACGACGTACTTTTTCTCAAATTCAGTCAAGTCGAGGGTGGTCCTTTCCTCATCATTAAAAACTAAATGATTTCCGCGACGATTCACATTAGAGGTGATTAATTTTGAGGGTAGAACATTCCGAAGACATTTGAAGAATATCGATTTTGCCAGTTGCACAGGGTCGCTCTTGTCAACTATGTCTTCTTCTTCCTCTTCTTGTTTTACAGCGCCACAGGGTACCCAGGAAGATGCAGATTGCTTCTGCTGTTGCTGCTGAGGTTTATTAGCCCTTTGGACGCTTACGGGAATTCGGGATCGGTTTACTTTCAACTCACCTTTTCCGCTTACAATAAGCACAGATTTCTTCGACATGTTTTATAGATTACAATAGAGAAAAGCCACTGAAAAATAAATAATGGCACAGTTTGATTTCACTAATTTTAAAATGAATAGCCGTATGAATCACGTAAAATTGGATTCTCAATATTCGATGCACAAAAAACGCAATTATGACTTCGCAATGGCAATTATTATAGTCCCTTGACAATTTTGTTGTGTACTGTGCTTTAATTTGCATCACTTGACAGTTTCCCCGAATGACTTGAAATATTGAGTCTCCGAATCTCGATTTTGGCCAATTTCTGGAACCATGTCGCGTCAGATTTATTCTTCAGCGTCCTTATTTTATATTGTTCTCAGAATAGTAACCGTAAACATCCCTCACTTTTCCAAACTAAAAACATTTCCCAGTTCACTTCGACCCTTCTCAGCGAAGCTTCTTTTGCATATATTCCACCTTTGTCTCTTTGAGCGTGTTCCAGCTTTCACTTTTAGTGAGTAATTCCTCATTCTTCATGACGAAAGACCTATTACCCGGCCGCGACTGCAAGAGCGGAGGGGATTTTTCATTTAGTTTCATATTTCATCTACCCAACTAATAATTGGATCTCATGAAAATTGTAAAAAATGACTTTTTATGGAAAATACAACCGGTGCAGGTGAACTAATTTTTCAGTTCAAATTAGAAGTCGCTTTTTTATCGAATCGAACTAGAATCGGGTAACAAGGTATCGTTCATCTGTGCGGATGTAAAGTTTGTTTGTTTATGTCATGCTGGAGTTGCTGGACACGTTCACGATATTTATCATCTCGAAGGAAAACTGGCTGGAGAACTGGGCTGGACCAGTACCATGACCTATGTTACCTGAGATTTAATCTGAGATGTGATAATAAAATAATACAATAGCAACAAAGACTGATTGAAAATGTGACAGTCTTATTCTTTTTCGGTTCCGTTTACGGTTACAGGAATTATGAAGATATTATTGTGAACCGTCATTTAATAACTTTACCAATGCCGGTGATCAATAAGTGATATCGAAGTGATGTGATTAACTTGCCATTGAAGGATGACAGCCAATTTAACAGGAGACTGTGGCTCGGAAGACCTGCGACTGTGGGATAGACGGTTCAATGACTTCGGGCGGTGCTTTTTCCATTTGTTTATTCAACTTCCGGTAAAACTTTTAACTTCGTTTGATGTTAAAGCATTTTAAAATGTAAATGACTTACTTATATAACAGGCCGTTTTCTTTTCAGACCTTCTCGATTCTTGCGGTCGTGTCGTCATACTACATTGGAAAACGAAGGCCCATCTACTCCTACTTTGGCGCTTGGAACTCCTGCCAATCCGGTCTTATTTATACACGATCCGCAATTGTGTCACTCCTCACCGTTCTCAGCTTATCGCAGTTGATAATCCACTCCGCTGTATTCAAAAATCATGCTTCCTTTATGGACATTACAGTGGTGTCAGTTAGGATGGCTGCATGGATCCTCCACCTTATCTACATTTTCCTTCTTAAAAGGGGAAATTCATTTAACACGAGGGGTCCGAAATTGGCTATGCTTGCCTGGTTTCTTGCGGCTATCGTATCCGCCTTGGAATTCCGTTCAAAGTACATTGAATGGCTGGGAATTGACTGGAAACCTTTACATCATCAGTCCCTCCATCAGCATTATCATCACCACCATCATCATCACCCGCTTCATCATTACCACAAGCTGAAAGCAGCATCATCAACAGCGACGCCTGAGGAAAGTCTAGAGGATATGATGAGAGATAAAATGTTTGAGCTATGGACTTCCGGGCTTGGAGTTCTTCTTCACGGACTCTATTTTCTGACCTTGATTCCTGGCTCAACTCATTTGGAGCAAAGGCATTATCGCCACAGATCTCAAGTCAATGATATTGTATATAACGCTTACGAAAGCCAGGAAAATAATTCTTTTGTCGGCTTTGATCTGGAGGATGAGAATGAAGGATTACCTCTTGGAGTAGCGAAGGAGAACTCTGGTATATTGTCAAGATTATTATTCCTCTGGGTGAATCCACTCATCAGAAAGGGTGCCTGTGGTTATCTTACAACTACAGAAAGCCTATTTGACCTTCCCCATTCTATATCGACTGGTGTCGTTGCTAGAGATTTTCAGAAGCTAACGGTTTCTAAAAGACTTTCACTCCTGAAGGCACTTCACATTTGTTTTGGACTCCAGTTTTATTCCATTGGTCTTCTCAAGCTGACATCGGATGCAATGGGTTTTTGTGGACCGATTTTATTAAATTTTTTGGTCAGTTATATTGAGGATACGAATGATGATGTTTCAAAGGAGTCTGTTTGGAAGGGGTATGCATACGTCGGAGGAATGTTTGGAGCTGTTTTCATAGGTATACATAACAGTCATATAATAACTAACTCAGATTGCCTGATGGAGTTGTGATTGATTCATCATATTTTCTTTTTAAAGGTGCTTTGGCCAACAGCCATTTCAACATGAAGATGGCTGAAGTAAACCTGAAAATCAGGGCTGCCTTAATTACGACCATATACAGAAAGACAACTCAGTTGCGCAAAATGACTCAATGTCTGAGATACTTTACGGTATTCGAGTCCTGAAATACCATGCTTGGGAATCGTTTTTTAGTGGGAAAGTAAATGGTAATCGTAATTTTAAAAACTTTGTCTAGTAAGATTAGTCAGATTTTCAATCTTTAATTATATTTAATTACAATTGTATTTATTTTATCTTAGAAATCCGAGAAAAGGAAATTAAGAACTTGAAAGGTCGCAAATATCTTGATGCAATGTGCGTTTACTTCTGGGCTACCACTCCAGTCCTTGTCTCCCTCCTTAGTTTTGGAATGTACATTCTTCTTGGTAATCAACTCACTGCAGCAAAGGTCTTTACAAGTATAGCTCTATTCAACATGCTTATCAGTCCATTAAATGCGTAAGTTTACCATTAAATTACTTCCTCTTCTTGACATTTGATTCGATTCTGAACATGTTCTTTGGATTTAATAGCCTTCCCTGGGTGCTCAATGGGGTAGTGGAAGCGTGGGTTTCCGTCAAGAGAATCAGTAAACTTTTACAAGAGGAGGATACCGACCTTTCCAAAATTTACAAATCTTTGCCTCGCAACCTCAAGAAGGAATTTGAGATTGTAGTGAAAGGAGGAAAGTTTAGTTGGGGCGATGGAAAATCTACAATTGAAAACGTCAATTTGGATATAAAGAAGGGACAGTTTATTGGAGTTATTGGTGAAGTGGGAAGTGGGAAATCCTCTTTACTTCTTGCTCTCTTGGGAGAGTTGGAGAAAGTAGAGGGAGACCTCAGTTTTCAAAGTGTACGTGAGGGTGTGGGACTTGTTTTACAGCAGGCTTGGATTCAGAGGGGAACGATCCGATCAAATATTTGCTTTGCGCCAAATACTAACTTTACTAGATACAAGTAAGTTCTTGTTTTGCTGTTGCTTTGAGAAAGAATTGATTGCTGTCAAAGTCGTTGAAGCTGATGCTGACACAAATCGATAATTTTTAATTTAGGTCGGTCATCGATAGCTGTAGCTTAACTGATGACTTGGATGCTTGGCGTGCTCGAGATGATACCCAAGTCGGTGACTCTGGTGTGACTTTAAGTGGTGGTCAACGGATTCGTTTAACTCTTGCACGCGCATGTTACCAAAATTACAACGTCTATTTCTTAGATGATGTATTCTCTGCGGTAGACTACAAGGTCGCTCATCACATCTATCACAAATGTGTCATGGGTCTCCTCCGAGAGAAAACAAGAATTGTTTGTACTCATCATGTCCGCTTTCTCCAGGTTTGCTCTTCGTTTCATTTAATGCTTACATAAAATAGCTTGAAAGTAAATATTTTAATGGTGTAAAAGCGTAACGTTAAAATATTTACTTAGGACGCGGACTGGATCCTAGTCATGGAAAACGGAAAGGTTGTATCTCAAGGTCAACCCAAAGATATTCTACCAAAGTATTTGGACTCATCTGGAGCTGTTTATGAGTCTTCCGGTGAACACGAACTGGTTCCACCAATACAAACAAAAAAATCACTTCTCGTTACCAGTTCCAGTTTTGTAAGCGAAAGAGCTGGAGAAAGTGCCGCCGCGGCAGAAATGAATGCATCCAACCTGTCCTTCGAGCTAAAGAATGATGACGATTTTTGGAAGTCGATGGACTTTAATAAAGAACATCAAGAGGAGGGCAGCATAAGGTTGCATGTTTACCACGCCTACTACAAAGCAGTGAGTGGGACTCTCTGTTGGCTCATTATCTTCGCTCTGACTGCTATGCAAGCCACCAGGAACTTGAGTGATCTGTGGCTGGCGCATTGGGTCCACGAAACGAATGCTTCAAATGGAACTGACCCTAATTCATCCGTCCCAGTTCCAATTCCAACTTTTGAAACACCACCAGAAGAACCTTCACTGTATTCCAGTGAAGAAGATAGTGATCAATTACAATCAGAGAGGCCAAATGTGGAGGAGAACAGTTTCATCCGGATTTCTAATCCATCATCATTATTTTTTGAGCTTTCAATGTTCAAGGGTTTGGACCCCGACGTGAAGTATTACTTTTCCATTTTGATTGTGATTGGAATAGCCAATTCTGTGTTTACTTTGGCAAGAGCTTTTCTATTTGCTTATGGAGGAATTAGAGGAGCCTTGAAGATTCACAGTGCCTTATTGAATTCCGTCCTGAAGGTATCTCATTGTCAATATTTAATATTTCAAGGAGTGTCCCCTGTTATTTTGTAGGCCTGAAGATTAATCAATTTTTAAATTGCAGGCCAAAATGTCCTTCTTCGATTCCACAAGTATCGGTCGAATTATAAATCGATTCTCTTCAGACGTCGCCACAGTTGACGACTCCTTACCATTCATTACAAACATCCTTTTTGCTCAGACCTTTGGTCTTATCGGTACTTTAGTGGTAACGTGCTACGCCTTACCTTGGATTATAGTTGTCATAATACCTCTTCTTCTTGTGTGCAACAATATCCAAGAATACTACCGACACACTGCTCGGCAACTGCGAAGACTAGGTAGCGTGTCACTTTCTCCTGTTTACGCCCACTTCTCCGAAACCATAAAAGGTTTGGTTACAATCCGAGCGATGAAAGCAGTTCGGCGTTTTGAGGAACTTAATGAAGTATTCCTTGAATCAAGTCAAAAGTGTCAGTACTCCACCCAAGCAGTATCCCAATGGCTTGGGTTCCGGTTGCAGATGGTCGGCTTGATTGTGATATCAGGGGTTGGTCTGCTTGGAATATTCCAGCATCAATACGGAACAGCAGATCCAGGCATCATTGGCTTAGCCATATCGTATGCCCTGACAGTAACAAATTCTCTCAGTGGTTTCGTCACATTTTTCACCGAGACTGAAAAGGAAATGGTTGCCGTTGAGCGAGCCGTCGAGTACATTGAGGAGATTGAGGAGGAAATTCAGACTGAAACGACCCTTGCCTTACCATATCTATGGCCAGCGCAAGGGGTACTCCACTTTCGCAACGTATTCCTGAGGTATCGGCCAGAATTGCCTTATGTTCTCCACGGAATTACTTTTGAAACGAGACCAGCAGAGAAAATCGGAGTGGTAGGGAGAACTGGGAGTGGTAAATCATCTTTGTTCACTGCACTCTTCAGAATGCTAGATAATTTCGAAGGAGATATAACAATTGATAATGTCAACATCCGAAACGTCAGTCTGAAGGACCTTAGAACGAGATTATGTATCATTCCTCAAGATCCATTAATCTTTAGTGGAACGTTAAGAGAAAACTTGGATCCCAAAGCGGACTTTGGAGATGATGATTTACAAAGGGCAGTGGATAAGTGCCAGCTTACTGCTTTGGTGCAGAGGCTGGGCGGCCTGGATGGGGATGTTGGAGAAGGAGGGAGTTTGTTATCCACTGGTCAAAAACAATTGGTATGCTATCAATATCCAATGACAAGACCTCTTCTTAATTTATGACTCTGGTTAAGTTGATACTTGTAAAAATTCAGGTGTGCCTTGCGCGAGCTCTCCTAATCAATGCGAAGGTTCTGTGCATAGATGAAGGTGAGTGAAAATTTATTTCCTGAAATGACACGTTATGATCAAGTGAAGCAATTATAAGAAAATAATTAAACAATTAGCTGGATTTGGATAATTTATTGTGATTCTAGCAACTGCCAACGTTGATCAAGATACAGACAAAGTTATTCAATCAACTTTGAGAACCTCCTTCAGCCAAAGTACTGTGTTGACTGTCGCCCACCGGGTTAATACTGTGCTTCATTGTGATAGGTACACAGGAATTTAAATTGATTTTAATGTCCTACCTACAACTTGGCGTAGTTTTTACTAAATTATGACGATTGCAACTTCCGTTAACTTTTATTTTCAGAGTTTTGGTGATGAGCGGTGGTGAAATAGTCGAGTTCGATGATCCTGGTGAATTGATGCAGAAGCAAGACTCAAAGTTTTACAAATTAGCTCATGGTTTAGCTTAGCAAAATTTTTGTGAAAAGAATGCATTTATTGTTTTATAACGTCGTTTCATTTTAAAGTTTTAATTAATACAACATTTATTGGCGATGCATAATACATATTTTATTTATGTTAATTTATTACATACAAGAAATAAATTATTTTAGTTGAATTTAAACAGTTCAGAAATTCAAACGGGAAAAAAATTCTAATTCATTAAGATGACTCTTTCGTTTCCTCATAATGGACCAAAGCAGATCCGAGTCCGCCCTGACGTTCCACTCTGACCTTGTACCAGTTTTCTTTTCCCCAATGATCAATGCACCACTGGGCAAACGTCCCTCTTGTTTTGAAGCCCCATGCTCCCATGGATAAATTGGCCTGAAACATGTGCGTATACAGCTTGGGAACATCCGATAAGAGGATATGACCACCTCTTTTCTGGACCATAAACAGAATCCGGCTCCAAATTCTTTTCATCATCATCATAGTCGTTGATCCATCCTCTTTCACAACTCCTCTCATAAAAACAGGATACAAAATGACAATGTGTTTCCCTTCTTTCATTCCTGGAATCTTCACAAAGTGAATAATTGATGTCATATATTCGCAGACTGCAACTTCCAAATTGAATTTTGAATGTGGGAAGAAGTCTAGACCCTTCAAGTAATTGTATTTTCTTTGGATCATATCGAAGAAAGTTTCCAATTCCACTCCCAATGGGTAGTCCTTAATTTCTTGGATGATGCGGGAGCCTAGACACGTCCAAAATTTAAAGCGGTCTTCGGTCAGTAGACATCCCACGGATTCGACAGATCCAGAGTCTTCTTGCTCTTCTTTTGGACCCTCCTTCTCCTTTTGGATTATCTTTTTATATGCATAGCGTTCGAGTGGGTCAACGGGAACCAACATTTGGGAGTAGTAGACTAAAGTGTAGTCTGTCAGGGTGGGCCAGTATCCATTTAAAGCAACTAGGTTTTCCGGAACTTTATATTCTGTCAGAGTATTCTCCAAACTTGGGTGACGAATATACACAAGACATTCACGGGGCATTGCGGGACGATCAATGAGGAACCAATCGGAATGAGTTCGATTCGTGTATGGGTTCACGTCGTAAATTTCATGAAGGTTTGTCCCACCTCCATGAGGTAATTCTTCCCTCAAACTATTTAATTCCTCTTTGTAATAGTTAATGAGTTTGAGGACTTCCGCTTTTCCATAAGTTTCGCCGATTGCTGCAATATTAAAAAATAATTCAAAATTTGATCAGGCATTGTCCACAATCGGAGTCAAAATCGGTGGGCAAAATTTCAATGTACTTCAGAGTTTGAATGGATTTCATAAAATTACAATCTCTATCCCCCAACCCACCAAATCATTTATTTTATTTGCCCATTCCGATTAAAAATGGAATGGTTGAATTGTACATTTGACAAAATTAAAACGTTTACGTAATCTGAAGCTTACAAAGTTTCCGTTTAGTCTCCTCGATATGTTCTTCCCTGTACTCTTTGTAGTTTTTGAGATACTCCAGCATTCTGGAAGCGTTCGCTTTTATAGGGCCATACATGCGTTTGAACTCTTTCTTGAGCGTTGCATGATCTGGGACAGTCATTGGAACAGGATTCTCCATTTCTAAACTTTTTTCCAGGTATTCTAACTGGTCTTCAAAAAATTGTACCTTCAAACCAATCTGGAAATCGTAGTAGTCAAAACGCTGCTCATATACTTTATCTTCATCGAGTTTGTCGATCGTTACTTCCTTCGTCTCTTTAAAGCACCGTTCCGCCATCTGCTCAATCCTTTCCACATACGAGGCATCATCTTCGAATTTGATTCTTCCCTTTTCAATATTTTCCAAAGTCAGCACAGGATAATGGTCCAACTTTTGTTTCTCTAAATTTTTGGAATAATACTTGATAACGTCTGCGTTGCGCAGTTTAATTAATTCAGCTCTCTCTTCATCCGTGAGGGGTTTACTCGGTCCGGGAGTTGGCTCATCTTCGTCTTCTGATGATGAAGGTGTTGTAGGAGGAGTACAGAAGGGTTTGTCCAGATACGTGCATCCTTTCAGGTAGTTGAATGCACCCCAGGAAGTCGAGGCTGAGGAAGAGGAAGATTCTTCGGGTGAACCTACGGTCGGATAATATGTTTGCCATATTTCGGGCGAGGATGGCGAGGAAGAATTCATACTTTGGAATTTCTCAAGAGAATTGAACTTCAAAGATAAAAGTCACCGATGAGTGGTTTTCCGAAAGACAAATGAAGACAAAGATTAAACGCGTGTCTTTTGATGTTTATGTAGTTAAAACGATTCATCCACCAAATTGAGTTGAAGGACAGGTAAGCCAAGCACCCCCATCTTTCCCCGTGAAGTTAAGCATCGAGGAATGGCTATGGTACATGTACATGCACATGTATTCATTATGTATATCCAGAACAGAACGTATATCATCATTATATTTTTTTGAACTACAAACGAAAGTGAACTTTTTAAATGGCAATTAAATTAAATGTTGCAGTTGTTTTTGGGGGTAATCTGAGATTCTTTAGGTTGATGATAAGAACATAAATGCAGATAGGAACTTATATGATGATTATACGAAGAATGCTGAAGAACAGGAAAGAAAGAAAAATGCACAGGATTAAAATCATGCAAATCTTTTGATTTTGATCACCGTTTCTCATTGTTAAATACAGGCGTTTACATTTCCGGCTGGCTTTGTTGCTGGACTATGATATGGCACGAACTTTCATCAATCACGCCAGAATGAAATAAAATATAATCGATTCCACATAATTTTATTTCATGCAAATGTTATAATACTAATAATTCTTAAATACTGCTGCTGCCGTTATCTCCAATCAAAAGACCCTGAAAACGAGTCATACCGGTCAATCATAGAATACTTTTTACGTGATAGAACCCAATTGAAGGATATTTGTGAATATTTATTTGTATGCGTAATTTCATGCTGGCATTTATTTGAGTAATTTGCATGCTCGCACGCGAGATATGGAGACATTGTCAAATTATGACATTCACATGAAATGTTTGAAGATGCGTCATCTCACAGACCAATGGTTTTCTGGAATGCTGATCGATTTAGTAGATTTAGATTTTCACAGCGGCTTTGTGAGTTAATTTTAGAAATTAAAACAAAACTCTGTCAAAATGCTGAAGAATATTTCCCAATTCGCAGTTTTCCTCCAAGCAATAACTATTGTGATATTAGGCTGTATCCTCATTAAAATAATTGAGGGGCAAGGTGATGAATGGCCAGTAGTTATTGACCCGTTCCCTGATCTTATTGGACCTGAACCAGAACCGACACCTCCCCCAACTCCGGACTGTAGTATGGCGTGCCAGGACCGGATTAACGATGCTTGGGAGTATATTAGTATGTCAAAAATGAGCATGATAATAATAATGAATTGATTTATGCTATTCAGATTTTTAAAAGTCGAATCCCATTTTTTTTTCAGCTACCCTGGAACGACAACTCGCGAACACAAATACCTCCCTCCTGAACAGAATCGTGAATCTGGAATTAAATAGTAATAACGGAGGTGGTGGAAATAATAATGCGGAAGTTCTCCAGAAATTAAATATGTTAGAACGTAATCTCGTCTCTAATGTCACGGTCCTTAATAATAAAATTGACGCGGATGTCAACTATGTTCGGACCACCCTGAGTGACGATATTTCCTTCACAAAACGCGAGCTCGAGAATAAAATCAATAGCCTTCCAACTGGAGGAGGAGGCGGTGATGGAGGTTCGAAAGCCATGGAGGTTTATCAGAATTTGACGAGGAGAATTAATAGCCTTGAGAATGGAAAAATGCAAATGTTAATCAATGATAATAATTTGTGGAGACAGAATTTTAGAGTTGTAAATGCGACTTTTTCAAAACTGAGGAAGAGCAATAATGGGAACAATGTGATTTTGATGGGATAATGAGCTCAAACTCATTTTTAAAAATGAATTTTTGCCCTTTATTGTCATTAAGATCGTTAGAAAAGTAATTTATACATGTAATAACGAATCCTAATAATTTGTAAATTATAATCTACTAAAATACATCTACAAAATAAAACTAGAGAATTGCGTATTGCTCATATAATAAATCTCTGATTTGGTAGTAGTCTTCTGAAATACATCCTTCAACAGTTAATCGACCAGTTTCTTGCTGTAAATTTACAAAAAAAAATCGATGTTGAATGATTTGCAATGATGAATTCACAATTAGTTCCAATACAGTTAATAACGATTCATACTTACCCTCCTCAGAGCAACGGTTCCATTTGAACACCACAAGACACCTCCAGAGAATTCCGAGGGAATTCCATGCCTAGCAAGAATCTGCTTGAAGTCTGAGAGCTTCAGTTCATTCACGAACACTGTTGAGTGCTGGGAAGTCTGTCACCAAAATTAAATTAAGAATACATGTCATTTTGCTTACTTTTAAACAGACAAGTATACAATACGAAACATTTCTTACATCCATTTCTTCCAACGGTGTCAAACTTGGAATAACTCCGGTCTCCGCATTAACAATATTTTCTCCAAGAGCGTCCTCAACCGCGACATCAGCCTCAATCCAGGCCAGCTCTGCGTCGCGACCCCTCCTAAGTTCCAGTGTGGATACAAGAGCGTCCTTAAGCTTAACTTGGTAAATATGACTTTCGGTAGTCGCATCAATAACTTCCCCTAGTTTTGGCTTGTAAACCACTGTTTCGGGAGAAAGTCGCACGCAAGCTTCTGCCAAAGCATCGACACACTCCTGGCTCCCTCTTGTTATGATCAGTCTTCTCGGCTTCATTTGTTCAAGAAGCTTTTGGAGCGATTCCCCGTCAGATCTACCTTCAAAGTCGATAAAGATCACAGAACATTGACAATTCATCTTTTGTTTGAAGGACGTGCACTTAGTTGGGATTTCCGCGTCGATCGTGGCTGCAGATCCTTTGGCGCTGGATTTTTTTTCTTGTTTCATATCTAGATCGTAGTCGTAATTGGTCTCGGTAATTATGAAATCCTCTTGTCTTATGAATTCGCCGTATTCATCTGACCGTATCTTTTCTTCGAAGAACGGGTACACGGGAAACCGACTTCGGGATGTTTTAAACAATCCCGCATTGACCTTTGTTTCCATCCCTGGTTTGATGAAGAGATCATGACTTATTCTATTACCGCGGAAGATTCCTGTTATTTTTATTTCAGTGTCGGAGTCAGAGTCTGAATCAGAATCCAAAATTTCACTGCAAAAGAATTTAAACAATGTCATTAGTAGACTGGTATTACCGTATTTAAATGGTGTCACGGGGTTTAAATCGAATCTCGAAATCAAACACAAGTTTCAAAGCTTCTAATTCATAAGATATTACTTAATGTTCTAAAAAATATCCCAAAACCAGAACCTGCTTACAACGCGGAGACGGGGACTTAAATTGAATGTTTGAAATTTAGAAATAATCTTTTGTTACTTACTGCTTCTCTTTCTTGACCCTATATTCCTTCTCTCTTTGTACACGATAATAGTCTTCAAGTTCGCGGTCTTCCAGCTGTATTCTCTGTCGGATTTCGAGTTCAATGGAAAGTGGTTTGGGATTGTCCAAAAGTTGTTTGGCCAGTGTTCCATCGGCGGGTCTACTTGTCAGAATGACGCAGTTCTTTTTATCCTGGCACCAATTTATAAATAATTCTCTGGAGAAACCATATTCCAAATCGGGACCACTTGCGAGGACAACTTTGGGAGTCGTTATTCTGTTACATTCATTTAGAGTATGACAAATCTGCAAATGCTTGAACTGGAATGGATTACTGCGGGCTCCTTCAAAACTTCTCATGAGTTTTTCACTCATCCATTCAATCTAAAACAAAAAACATAATATCACTATTTTATAAGGTCATCATACACAAATTGTGACTTTACCGATGACTTCAAGTCATTTTTAACATATCTAACCTGAGATTTTGCAAACTCCAGAACATTGTAGGCTACATTATTCAAAAGAGCTAAGGAATAAGGCGAGAGTCCCGAGTCTTTTGTTCTCCAGAGTTGATCTAACATGTGAGCTAATTCGAGAACCCGGCCTGCAGTGTCAACTGCAATGAGAACGTTTCCTCCATTTCGTAATGTGTGCAGGATCATTGCTATAATTTTACAAACGACTCTTACGTCACGTCCGCTGATAAAGTACCAAATCAATTTAGAACCTTTTTCGATATTTTTTTCATACCTAGAAGCTGTTCGTCTCTTTCCCTTCTCCTTGTTTGGATGTATGTCGCATTATACGCATCAGTTACAAGTAGACTTGGTCTCTGTATTCTATCCAGTTCACAGCCGTTTAGATGCCGCTCTTTCTTGTGATTAAAGTCAACCGCGTAGTAGATATCCTCCTCTCCAATCTTAACAATTTTCCAAATTGTGCCTCCAATCATGTGTCCAGCCGGAAGTGGAGTTATAGTCAGGCCATATCCTTTTCCTGGTCGCACACACAACAAATACAGAATAAAAGATTTTACTGGAAAGTTTCCAACACCCACTGAGTGTTAAACGCTGTGATTAATTCTTACCAGAGAGGTTAACACTCTGATTATATTTCAACTGTTGTACATGGTCAAAAGCTGTATCCACATCATCCAAAGTAAACATGTCAAACTCCTGGGCAGTCGTCTTTGACACATAATAATCATAGAGGAACATTTGACCCATCTTGTGAACTGGAATTGTGGCAAAAATGGGACAACTCAAGTCCAGCTTCCCAACTAGGAATGGCAAGGCGCCGATATGTTCCATGTCAGGATATGATAAGAGCACAGCGTCAATTCTAGGGGCATGTCTGAAATAAAAGAATAAACAAAACAATCAAATCCTGAATCCCAGGTCATTTAAAGCACTACAGAGAGATTAGTAGTCAGGTCCCCGTCCCGTCCACAACTTACTTTTGTAGCTCTTCAAGATAAGACTGATCACATTTCTCTGACCATCCACAGTCCAGGAGAATTCTGAACTCGTCTACCTGCATCATATAGCATGGAGGAGTTTCCACTCCTCCAGCTCCAGACATTGTAAAAAATTTAATAATCGAAGTCATGATTTAATCACTTCACTTGTCCCTGGCACTGAACTATTAATACAAACTAATTGGAGGACCTTCGCTTCTGCCTTTTGCAGGTCACAGGCACAATGATATCGCTAACTAAACCCAAAAGCCCATCATAATCATTTCCAAAAACGCCAAAAATTAAGAATTTGGTTGGAGTCGACCGGCTCAAAGTTGTGAGAAGTCAAAAGATCATAAACGATTTTTGTTTTTGTTTACAAGTGTTGAAGTGTATGCCAAAAAATGATAAAGTTCATCTCATTTTTCCCCAATTTCGGGTAGGGAATATGATCTCTCAGGTAAAAAAATTATTTTGTAGCAAAAAATGAAAGGGACAAGCCAAAAGCAAAGCTTCTCTTGAAGAAGTGAACGTGTCACGCGAGAGCACAATTATTGCGATTGGATTGACGATTGACCATCATTATCATCGACAATGTTATTTATGGCCCTGAAGCTTTAGCCCAGATCGAGGAACCATATGATCCGCAGTTTTTTTCTGATTTTTTCGATAAAAATGCAGTATTTTAGGGACAGTATCCTGTAAAAAAGAAAGAAACAAGTGCCAAGCCATATTGTAGTGCAGCCGAACAGTCTGAGTTAACTAATTGAGCATTTAGATCCGCTTTCATATGAGCTTCGTTAGCCAAGAGTGTCTTAGACATTTCACCTCAACTGATTTGAGCACTGGACCCTCTGGTGTCCAGTGAACCGTAGCCAAAGATTGAAATATATATTGAATTATAGTTTTATTTCTTGTGCTTAAATTAAAGTGCCTGTTTAACTGTTACAATGGTCTACCTGGGAAATGATGCAGTAAGTTTAATCAATTTACTTAATTTGTCTAGTTAAGGTTCATTGATTATCATTCTATGGCGCATTTTAATCCTGTGTGTTTTGTACTTTTTAGTTCCTCAACGAGTTGGTCCGGATGTTCAGCCAGTCCAAGGTCAAAGGAAATGGAACCGTTTATGTCACAATGAAGAAATGTGAGTCGAATATTTAGGAATGGACTTGCTATTTAGTTTTATTCAAGAAGAGTGATTTTTGTGTGTAAATGTGATTAAATATTTTGTTACAGTTGATGGCACAAAAAGAGCTTCAAATCCAAAGCCTACTGCTCCGACCAAAGGATCTGATAAGAAAAAGAAAGCCCATAAGACGGAGGACACCTCCCCAGACCATGCTTGCCTTATCCGTGCTAAATTACAGAATCGCAAAATAGCAACGCTGGTAATTGCAAAATTTCAGATTGATGATTGATAATGGAATTCCATTCCACAAATGACGAGTTTTGATTTGTAATCACTTTTTTCAATTTTGCTTTGTAGGTTCCAGCAAAGGAAGTAAATCGCTTTCAACTCTCTTACTGTAGCATACTTAGGGCGAATATGGATGCATTGAAGAAGACAAAGAAGAATAAAAGTAAATCGGCAAATAAAGCGACTTCATAAGACCCAGTTCAAGCGAAATAATTGTATTGTATCATTCTAGTACGCTTTAAGGGTTCTATTAAGGATTTATTTTAATTTTTTTATACAATACAAATGTCTAATATCAATCATCATAAATGTATCATAAAATGATCGATCACTTATTTTTTTTTTTTTCGTTTTACGATAAAAACGCAAAAGCGCGTTTAAATACTTTTATTCTATAAATGTAAAACTGCAAAAAAAGAGATTGGAAAATTATAATTATAAAGAAATCGGAAATACATTGGAAAATGTAACATCAAACGGAATAATTATAAATCCATCATCATCGTTAGGTTTTATTACATTACAGCAAAATGGAAATGGATAAGTTACAATTAGTGTTTGTATCTTATTGAGCTAAAACTTTCAATAGAGAAATTGAAAAAATAAAAAAAAAAAAACTGGAAACTAAATTATAAAAATGATTTACAAGAAAGACAATTCTTTAGCTACATTTCGTTCACTGACTGGACATCAGATCTAGTTTTATCATTTCACTAAAAATATTAATAATTTTTACGTTCTCCCTCTTTATTGAGTTTAGCGAGCATAAGAAAGAGAAATTTAATTCATGTAGATTCGTAATCCACTACATATTTTAATTATTGTGACGTATGACTGACTGCTTTAATAATAGGGAAGAATAGCTACAATTTTATTTACGCTATTTTAAAATAAGTTTGTTATAGTTATCTTCTATTCCAAGATGGAGTGGATATGCACTTTTCGTTCAATCATATCATAACATTTAACAGTGACTGTGACTCTTCCTCCAGTGATCGTGATTTTTTTTCATACAATCCTAATGCCGGAAGGTGTTAGTGATGCCCGGATGAGTGTATTGTCTGCCAAGGTAGGGACACGTTGTGATCCACTCTATACTCATCACCGCTTCCGTAAGAATGCATTCATTGGCACATTTCACGAGCGAGTCCCCCTAAAAACAAAAAAAAATATTCTGTAATTCTCATTTCCTTTCACAAATTACAACTGTAATTGGGTTTACAGGGTACGGGGTTAATTGAGACCTTACCTTGAAACAGTGGTCACAAGCAAAGATGCAGTTGTCAATGGGGTGCAGTTCAAAATGGGATGCTGGCGAATCTGGATTCTGATTTTGATTCCAATCGTGCTGTTCCAACGCCAAAGCTGCGGGCTTGGCGGAGGTGTGTCCAATCACGCTCAGGATTAGCGTCAGGGTGGATACCAGAAGAAATACGGCTTTACCTTTAAAAAAATAAAGTCGCGAATTTTTAGAGACGATTGAGACGAATGACCTTTGGGGGAGATGTGAGACAATGTGAAAATTTCTTTAATTTTCTTACCTGATTCCATGTTTTCTTGAGAATTGGGGTTTCAATGTTGAATATTGCTTAAGGAATATAAAAAATTGAAGTCTACTAATTTTGTTTCCTCAAAAAAATGGAAAATTTATGAGTTTCACTTTCCCCCAGAGCACTTTCAATGTGGAAGATAATACTGAGCAAATCCTTTTTCAAGAGTCGTGGTCGTCGTTGTGTCACGTCCTTAGACTCTGGATGAGGAATAGCTAGCGGAGAATAGAATCACCCCTCATTTATGTCCAGAGAAAGTAGAGAGCTTTCTCCACTGCCCTTCTTTTCCTTTTATACCATCCTTTGAAGCGAGTGGAAAGCAAATCTCTTACTACTTCTTCCAGAGAAAGCATCCTCATTGAAAAAAATACCTGTTACTTGTGCCATGTCGTGTCCAACTCACTCAGTTATATTTCTAGCTTCTTAGGAGGCGGAATGAATCGAAGCGAAATGAAAAATTGAAAATCATTAAAGATGATCTCCTTAAAAAATATTTTTCTTGGAAGCGACACATGAAGCGGAGAAAGCGATAACAATAACAATCGAATCCAACTTTGAAGCGTAAAAGTGCCATTAGTATTTTTATTATTTTTGGATTCTGAGTGAAACAAATACGATGGCATTAAATAAACATGGTCAACTCTTTATATATTGGTAATTTGGTACTCCAGGCAAAATGTTAGTGGAATTATCATTTTAATGATCGTTTCGAAATCTGGGAGGCATAATGTTTTATGAATTATGAACTGGGACAAAAATTACTTAAAATTCCGTATTTTTTATCATCAATACGATCAAAACTATATTTAGTCAACCCAAAGGGATGTTACACATATAACGGTATAACTTAATGATGTCGTTAACTAACGTTTGGACAAAAATAGATATAGTTGTTAAAATTTTTAGTGGCTTTCAGATGTAATAAAATATGCTGTTAAAAATTATCTCATAAGTAAACCGCTGTATAATTGCAAGCACTGCGTATGGAATGTGCTTTTAAGGTCCACGTGTCTGAATTTAAATGCAGTGATAAGGGAAATTCCAATTCGGCCCATCTATTGAGTCCAACTATTGAGAGTAGTTAACGTTGACTGAAACGCAGAAATGTCCGATACATGAGTGGGTAGATAGGCGCCCTAAATATGCCTTGAAACGTGATCCGCTCAAATCTGCTTCAATGTACTCTAAATAAAGTTGACATTTTAAGTTTCTGCCGTCTTTCCAGCTGAAGTTTAAAGTTCAACATTTTCCCTGGGAAATCAAAACAAAACCCAACTGTGTAATACATCTAAATACTTTAAATGCTCACCTGGTTGAGCCATGCGCCTTTTAAGACCTACGCTCATTTGCCACCAGCATTCCTCAGTTCAAGGAAATTCCGGAAATAGATTTTCCTTATTAACTTTTGTATTTCATTTAAGTAAAATCGGAAAGTGAGAAAATCTTGATCCAATCATTTACAATAAAATGAACTCTTTTTAAGGTTGAAGTGGTATAATTGAACTTAAATTGAGTCCGTAGGCGCGAACTCCCCATTCACATTTGCCCTGCCACATGCCATCCTCCTTCTCCCCATCAAACGGATGAAAAGTTCAGTGAAAAACAAGCAAAAAATGGAAGTAATACTGGCAATTTTTTTTCCTATTTTCTATCAATCGCATCACGTTTCATCACTTCCGAAAAACGTTAAGTCTACAATTTTGCAATTAAATTCCTCAAAGTAAACGAAAAGGAAAATCTTGCCTGGATCTTTCCGGGGGAGTGGGAGAAACGTGAAAAGGAAAAATATTAGAGTTTCTACGAATGAATGGAACCGAAAAGAAATAAATACCTTTCTCCAACTTTCCCTATGCTAATTTAAGAAATGAATAACCTTTTCATGTTCAACGTAAGAACTTGTGGTAGAGCATAAAATCATGTTTCACATTTAATTTTAGGCATAGGAGAAATAGTACCGCAGTTTCACTGATGAATAGATTTGGTTTTCCAAAGAATGGGATATTGCATGAAAGATTTTTAACAGCCGTCGATAAGTAAAGTTGCTTTTTCCAGTTTATGCAATGTCATTGGTTTAATAAAGAAAATTTTATTCTTACGAAACGTAACGGAAATGAATCAATTTTATGCACTGCTTCTCCTTTTTTGGGGCAACTGGAGAAGAAACCTGGGGAGTGAGGATTATTTCCTAAAATAAACTCCTCAATCTTCTCAGTTTCATTATTATTTCGAGTACCAGGACCAGAGCCACGCCACTACTACTTTGCTGTAAATGCCCCGAGCAACTTTCCTCTTAACTTCGTCTCATATTACCTTATCTTATGTATCTTTGAAAATGATGATGGCACGGGCTCTGAACTCTTACAAGAAGACAAGGAAGAAGAAGAAGAGATTACTTATATTTTCATCAGGAAGAGTCGGGGGAGTGCAATCAACAGCATTCTCTTGGAACATTTGAGAGCAATTTAGGAATTTATGAAGTTGAAGAATAGCAGGACACAAAATTAGGTACTCCTTTTTTGTTTATTTGGGCCATACCCAATTCAAGCCCAGTAGCAAAGATTTGTTCAGTCAGGGTATTCTTCCGTAAATGTAATAATGGGAAAGTCTTAGGAAACCTCAAATAAACGTAAGCACCAGCAGAAATTTGATGTACGAGGTTCTAAAAGTTTTTTTTAAAGAAGAAGACGAAGAAGATCCTTAGAATATTTATGGACCGTCGTGTGCGTGGGTGGCGATGGTATGAGGTCGGCCCTTTAGTAGTAGCTCGTCTGACCAGGCCATTTATTTCTCCATAAATTTCCATAAATATGACGTTATTCAAGTCAAAGATTGCGAATAAATTCTTCCAAAACTTATTCTTGTCTAAAAATAAATTCAAGCAAATCAAATTCCAAGTCTTTAGTTCCGTGCATTTATCAAATTACATCTTTAATTACTTATTCTATTATGAAGCTTATCTAATAAAATTAGTTATGGTCTTTAGATTTCAATGGAAAAGAAAAACCAATGCATGCTCATATATGGCCTAATTAAAGCAATCCGTGCAACCTGGCTACAGCCTCAGCAATTTCCAAGATACGTTCCTGCATATTGTGCACATCACGAATGATGGCAGAGATGGAAAGGCAAAACGCTTTCCCACAGTTTAATTAGCAATTTATAAAACACGACCTGTGGAGAAAGTAACGTTCCTGGATAAGGGAAAATGCACGAATGCAAAACGAAGTGGTTCACCGAAGACTTTCCACCAGTTTTGTACTGACTACTGGTAAGTCAGTAATTGTAACAAAAATCAGAATGATTCATCAAATTAAACGAGAACTCAATTTAATTTATTCCCTTTGAAACCCACCACCAATTAAGATCCTCATGTTTGAATGCTTTCGACATCTCTGACAGTAGCGTACTTTCCTATGTCAGCAACTCGGTCACCAGTCCATTTCAACGGTCTGGTCCAGCGAACGGAAATAAATTTCGCAATTTTCCAGGATAAATCCGATCGAATTATGAGCTGAACAAATAAGGTGTTCACTGTTCGTGGCATTTTGTACTGTAAATGGATTAAAAATTCTTTCTGGACCATGTTCATAAAATGGAGTAATGAATGAGGTAATGGTATTTCCCAGAATTTCAGTATTCCAAAATGTGTACTTTATCTATCAGTGACATGACATGTTATGATATTGATATTGACTTATGTCCACCAAACCAACTAACAACGGTCCATATTATTCGCAGTACTGGACTGGGATATCATAACAAGGCCATAATTAATATTCAGGGATTATGACAATGACTATCTCCCGAGGGCGTTGTTCATTTCATTATCCTTGCAACGTACATAATGTAGTAATCACAATCACAGTTTGAACAGGAGAAAGTGATATCTTATTAATCCGTTAAAAATAAGTTCGGATTTATGTTGTGCATTGCATGTAAATTTTGGATGAGCTTATATAGCACAGATTTGAACACGGAATGTAATTTTGCGTTACGCATTATCATTTTCCCCAGATCCCCATAATACGGTCATCTACATCCGTTGGGTACGTGGGAGGATGGGGGGTATGAACGTGGGAGATTCCGACTTTCTTCTCAAGTTTCAGGCTTTGATTGTGAAAACTTTCATTTTCCCAAATGACTTTACAAAAGACTAGTCACAGCCGAGTAATACTATAAGTCCATTCATTTGCTTTGTTCTAGTTTAATGCTTCAATGATTTGAATACCTACGGAACTTCTATGAGGATAAATAAGTAGTTTCCGTTTCCATACATTGTTTTCTTCTCTCGACTCAAATTCATTTTTTCTTTATTGTCCAGTCCAGTCCCCACGGGACAAATAATGTTTGCCTTTTCTCTCTCCAATCATTCATGAGTGTAATGTGATGTTACAAAAAAAAATATAATGTTTATACAAAAGCAAAGACAAATAGAAATAGGCAGTTTATTTATTTACTTGCCTGCCTCGTTCCACTTTTTCCACAGTTTCAATTTTTTTGTGAAGCTTGATTTGATGACATGAAAATGAATAATGAACTTTTTACGGTGGTATGACATGTTATTTCAGCCTGACTAGAAAACTAAACTAAAAAAATGAGGACCTTACCATGTCAAAAGAGAAAGCTAGTCATTTTCAAGACACTTTGGAAATGAGTCATTGATACTTTTTCTTTGAATGGATTGAAGGAAAATGACGGGAGTGTTACTAAAAAAGAAATCCTATTTTGAAGTGGGGCACTTTGAGGAAAAAACATCTTTTTACTTGTATAACTTCTGCACGACCCACGAGACTACGACCCACCTGCTGGTTTAGTTCATTTGCCATCTCTTAAAATTAGAAAGATTTTTGTCAAAAAAATTGATCTTGATGTGCCTATTTTTGTAGTTAAACTAAAATCTATTCTGGACCAGTTCAATAGGTTAAAGTTCAGAAAATATTTTTGTTATTATTATGATATCTTTGGATTCATAAGCAAGTTGAGAAAAAATTCTTGGAAAATGTAATTTCCGTTTTTAAAACCTTGTGTTTTCTATTTCGTACATGACTCGAGTACAACATGTAAGAACGTTAAAAAATCTAATAGCGTATTTCGTTGTTGTTCCATAATCTGGATAATGGAAATGAGATATGATATGACATGACAGTCCTTGCGTAGGCCGTATTAAGAGAAAAAATTCATATAAATTTTGACAGTAGTAGAAGTAAACATGAAATACTTAAGTAAGGAAATGATGTAATTGTATTCAAACATTCAGAAAATATGTGCGTGGGAAAAGATGATTATTAAATGGATGTACCTACTTTAATAGAATGTCAAAACTCAAACAAAAACTTTTTTACTCAATATCCTTTCCTTTTATTTATCTCTTTCACATGAGCTGTTTCGAGAAAACAGAAAGGTGCAATACAGTACAGCTTTCACCCATGTGGGGCACTATGAGACAAAGGAAAAAAGTCTTGGAAAAAGCAGTGTGGAGTGGAGGAGTGTGAATCAAACAAAGGATGTTAGTAAAATTGATGTTAACATTAACATAATCATAATCATATCTAAACATCCTTGATTTCATCGAAAGCTGTACCGAAGCGAATAATGTAACTTCCTGCTTTCAATAAGCCGGAAGTAAGAGGAAGGAACCCGTCAGTTTCGACTTTTTTCCCTGGGAAGAATGAAAATGACTAAAATCTTTACTGCACTCCACCGCCGGAAACGATATGATTCATGAAAGAAAATGAATGGGAGTTTGCAGTTCAGTTGAACTTTAGCTTTCTCTTTTGTGAGCTCAGCTTTTACGAAAATGTGAATCATATGTACTGGGAAAGAATATGGAGTAAGCAAAACAAAATGCTTGATGTCAAAATCAAGGAAAACAAGGGTAAAAGCAGTTCATTTTCACCCTAGAGCTCACGCTGAATTTCACGCTTTATAAAGCACACGACAAAAAAGTACAGCCAAAACAGGCTAAGTATATTGACATGCAATTTTAACAAAATCAAAGAGTGTAGACTTTGTTTTGTGTGCTGGTTATGTAAGCAAAATTGCCGAGACAATTGTCATACACAAATTACTTATACGTCGCAACCACATAAAGAGATAACTCAATGAACAGTTAGGAAATTGCTAAGTTTAAACAGGAGTCAAGACTGCTATAACTAATTGGCCGGTATTAAGTAGGACGATATAATGAAGTGGCACAATGCTTTTAATATGATTACATTAGAATTGCGAATAATGTTTTCTTTTCTCTAAAATTTCGCAACTTCCGTTTCCTCACATTCCCCATTCATTAATTAACTCGGTAAAAAAATGTTATTAAAATTCCCCGAAGTGAATACTGCACCAATATACCTATCGGTTGAAAATTATTAAAACAATCTTACGAGTTACGGAAATTGAGCGAATCAGCAAGATTTCCAAATATCTTCACTCATTTCACACGTCATCAACAATTTTTGAAGTTGGCAACAATAAAGCTTTATTAAATCTCGTCGAAATAGATCGGGGGATCGTACAAAAAAATCTATTTTTAAAAAATAAAGACTATATGAAATATGATTTTTTTAGAATCCTGGATCCCATTCGGATTTTTGTGGGATTTGAAGAATCTGGTAGCATGTAATTAAATCTCCCTCTTTGGGAACGATACTATGATCCTCGAAGCTCAAGCCGCACTCCACTCCACTCCCAATAGTTTGCACCTCCTGCTTTAAGTGTTTCATTGAATAAAGCGGACCTACAAAGAGAGAAAAACGATGTATCTTTCCATTTCAATCCACCCACAGACTGACTGAATGAATCGGTTTTAGATTACTTGAAAAATAATACAGCCAATTAGTTTAGTAGTTTTAAGCATGGAAATAAATCTCATCTATTTTTTACCGTCATATAAAACCTCTTCGTCGCGAGTGAGTCTGAAATGGCAGCTTTTCATAAGGGATCCCTTTACACATCTCGAGCCCGCAACGGGAATTTTCTTTTTCCCTTCGGAGATGGTGAAAACAGCTAATACATTCGCTTCACCGACAACTTCCTCTTTATCCATTTTTGGAAGTTTCGACTCGATATCCTTTTTCATAGCTTCAACCAATCTGTATATGATGTTGGTGAGGACGAAGTCCACTTGCAATGTCTTGCACATTGATTTCAGCTTTTCAGGAATGGATACATTGAAACCGTAAATGTTTGCTTGGAAAGTTTCTGCTAGCTTTACATCACTCTCTGCAATATCCCCCACACCTACACAAACAAATTGTAGTATTTTCCATTACATTCTCCCCTTGTCAAATTGAATTTGCATGGAATATGATATGATAAGTAAGTCCTATTTTTTCCCTATTCATCTAAACAACCGTAAGCGAGCTCTAACTTAGGAGGAAGAGTTGACAATGGGCATTATCAACTAGATAAAAAAACCGGGCAGAACCAAATACGGAAGAGCACATATATTAATGTTAGAAATTTTACTAAAGCGAAAATTAAGCAGGTAAAATCTAACCTGTGTTTTAGTAAAATAAAATCTACTCTTCATAAAAACTTGGGAGAGTTTTGCATTGCCTAAAGCCAACAAGATCTAATAATACTCATAAACTTAGGCTTTTGTCATCCCTGAGTTTAGGCTTTTTCTCCATTTCATCTTGCGTAATCATAAGATGAGGATGATGATCATCTTTCAAAAATGTTAGGCGTGCATTCATGCTTTCAAAAAAGCTCACAGGAAAGAAAAATCGAATAAATTATTTCTGTCGAGTTAGCCAAAAATAATTGATTTATGTTCGGAAGAAAGCATAGGCCAAGCCATCATGATCATCATGAGATGTGGAGGAGGCAGTCTACCGCATAAAGCATCGTACGTACCGTAGTGGATTACATCCATTCTACATTGATTATGGCAGTCGTATCCATCGAGAACGTCAAGTATTGCTTCCACTGAGCCATCTGTGTCCCCTTTGATGATCACATTATGCCTGAGAGAGTCATCTTCTATAATTTCCTTTGGTCTTGGACCTTGTCGCCGAATTTTGTACCGGCCTAACTTCCTCTTCTCAGCTAGTTTTTCCCTATATTCCTGTATAAATGAAATATTGGAGAAAATGAATCAAATAAAAAGCATACTCGGTCCACCACCACTCCAGTTTAGTTGTTTGAATGAAATTGGCCAACGAAAGAAAGTCACAAGTTTGGCTTAAAATGACACATTCTTTTTGCCGCCTACATAGTTTCATAGAAAAGCTATTTATACTAATAGCGTATTAGCTTTTGTTGGAATATTATGAACTATCTTAAAAACTGATATTAAACTTACTTTGTTATACTCGTCCATCTTTTTCTGAATTACTTCCAGATCGTCCTTTTGTTTCTCGGTCATCTCAGCATTCTTCCTCTTTTCAATTATTTGATGAGCCAATTTCTAAGAAAGAAAACAAATAAAAGTCTCTTGTCTTACATGGGACAGTTTTCCTCTACTTTTACCGTTTTTACGTTTTGTATTATAAAGCTTCCATTATGAATACCCCCGAGATCGTCTGGAGCACGAATTGAAAAGGCATTCAGTTTCAGTTTAGTGTTCAGAACCGTTTTAATTTCAGTTCAGTTTTGAAAAATTATTTCGATTCTTAAGTTGCCCCGTTCTTTCAAATTTGAATTTCGAAAAATGCAAAATCTAATAAATCTAATGTTAAAAATTCGGTATACCTCCGACTCCACTTCAAATATTTTTTCTCCAGCTGGCGGAAGATCTCTCCATCCAATTACTTCCACGGGAGTTGATGGAGGGGCTTTCGTCAACGGCCTACCCGTGTGATCAAACATTCCTCTTACCTAACAAGATAGAATAAAGCTTTTAATGCTTTTGCAACAGGTAAGAACGCATACACGTCATCGCTCGACGTTCACGGAGCCTTAGCTGTCACCTAAATAGGCACTATATCTATCCCATCCTATTGCTATATTCTCTTTAATCAAATATTTAAAGTATCAGCTTTTACTGTTCATGTTTTGTTGTTGTTTTGTCCAAAAAAGTGCTTAGGTTATACAACAGGAAGCAAACAACATGAGATGAAATGAATGAATGATTAATGATTTAGATTTAATAATAGTATATGTAGTTAGTTTACTTTGGCCCAAGCAGTACCAGCGACTAGGACGGCACTCTTTCTGAGAACGCCTCGTTGTACTAAAGCAGTACAAAGACGGCCACGACCAGGATCAACTTTTGATTCAATTACGACTCCCTCCATAGCTCCTTTCCCTTCACTTCTCAAGTTCATCATGTCAGTTTGGAGGAGTATTGCCTCAACGAGTTGAGGTAAATTAGTGCCTTGAGTAGCCGAGATGGGCACGCATTGTACATCACCACCAAATTCCTCCAGCTGGATCCCTTCCTGAAGCAAGGTACGCTTTGTTCTTTCCTGTAGGATTATTGGGGCAAAATGTACTTTTGCTCAAATTCCGTAAACTAATAACTGAAATTGAACTTTGGCATTTTCTTTATGCGTGGGAAAATCCCACGGCTACTTACAATGTCAGCATTAAACTTGTCAATCTTATTGATGGCTACAATCATCGGAACTAAAAATAGAGACAAACCAATTAAATGACTTAATCAGCAACTACTAGCCTAACCAAATCCAATAAAGTACAACTAATTTAAGGTTGAAATTAGTAATCGTGTTTCTGTCGCATACCATTAGCGTCCTGGATCATTCTCAATGACTCCCTTGTTTGCTCCATGACGCCATCATCAGCAGCAACGACTAGCACAACCAAATCTGTAACCTGTTTTAAAACCAAATAATTGAATCAGTGTAATACAATATTTGGAGCTAAAATACATTTGTAGGTTGAAGAAAAATATCAAAACAATGGGTAAAGGCTTCGTGGGTTTTTGTAAACCATGGATTTAACGGATTTAAAGATTAAACCGATTCAGCGCAGCTTCGCACTTGAACTCATTCTTTAACTCACGCGGTAAAATCTTTGGTATCTCAAAACCCGCTTAGATAGATTAAAATGAAGAAGTACAGAGGAACTAGATTCCCGTTTAAATCCTGGATTTTCTTTATTACCCGTTGGTCAACTCTCCGTTCATTGTGATCTCTGTTCTACTAAAAATAGCTCGAAATGTTTTACTCACATTTGCTCCTCTACTTCTCAAGGCTGAAAAAGCAGCATGACCTGGTGTATCCAGGAATGTCACAGTCCTCTCATTTAGTTGCACTAAAAAAGAAGCGTAAAGCTAAACTTAATTGGCATGTGACAGTCATTCATTCATTAAACTCGACTATTTTTGGCTTAAACCACATACCAGTAAAGGCTCCTATGTGCTGCGTAATTCCTCCAGCCTCCCCCGCAGCTACCCTCGTGTTCCTTAACGTATCCAATAATGAAGTCTTTCCGTGATCAACATGCCCCATAATCGTAACGACTGGAGGCCTTGGTGCTAAATCTGCCTTCACAACAGGTCTAGGTTTCAGTTCTCCTGTATCATCTTCATCTTGCCTGGCAGCTCTCTTCGCCTCCACATCCGGAGGTGCTACAGTCTGACTACGGAGTCCAAGCTTCTTACAAATCTCTCTGATGATTTGGATATCATCTATTGGAGTTGTGGAAGTATCATACGGTTCCGTCCCCGGAATATAGATCATCGCTTCATAGATGTCATCTTCAAGCATAAACAAACAACTTTAAAACCATTGAAAACCTTTTATGATTGCTATCTATTCAACGATTTACCTTCACTCCTATTAACGACCTTTGACAACTCCTCCACTGTCATATTCTTCCAAATACTGACCACTGGAGGAAGCTTTGATTTTCTATCTGGAAGCTCTCTTTTCAGTTCCGATTTCCGGAAACACGGCGAAGTTAAAGCTGAAAAACACCTACATTCCACAAGCCCTGCCCGTATACTACGTCTCCACGACCATACAAACCGTCGAGGGTTTAACGGACTATTATTTTGTTTAAAATTAGGATGATAATTAACTTTAATTCTACTTAAATCATTTCCCCTAACTGTGGAAGTCCTACTTAAAAACTTTTCAAATGTTCTGAAGCCACAACTTCCAGTTGATGCCTGAGCTTTCAAAACGGTTTTACAGAGGTAATTAATTTGATTCTGTCGCCACATTTTGTCACCCTTTCACTTTTCACTTGCCACGGATTTCTTTTAAAAATTCACAGAAAAATTGAAATAACAGCTTTTCATGTTGCCGTCTTGAAGCAATCAGTTAGCTTAATCATGGGAGAACAGCTTTAAAAAATTCGATCGCTTTGTTTTCACTGATCACCAGAAATGAAATGTCGGTGAAGCACTGTCACCGTGAAAGCATTAGCAAATTCCAATGATACCGATACCGGACAAAGCATGTGATTGAAATCATATGGTAAAAGCACCTAAATGCGTTTGAGCATATGTAATTCCATTTTCTCATTGTGCCCCAAAATGCAGTGCGGCAAGTAGTGCTACATCAACATCAGTATCGCAGCTCTTTCGTGAGGCAGAAAAATGAAAAGGAAAAGTGATCAAGTGAAAGCGCATCTGCTTCCAAAATAATTTTGCAAACCTTGAAAAGTGCACATGATTTTAAGTCTTTAATTAGACGTGATTCATAATTTTTTCTTAAAAAACTGAAGAACAAACGTATTGAAGATAAAGATGAGCGCAGCTGACAGTTTTGACAAGTCCAAGTTGACAGACTTTGAAAGAAGGTACACTTACAGTTGGCTACTTAAAGGCATTCAACATCCGGTTTCCACTATTTTATGAATGAGGAACCATTTTAACTTTAACCTTTATATCTCCATTTACATTCCAGAATCCTAGATCTCGCCAAGGAATTTCCAAAGGGCATCCCCGATAAAATCGTTCAGAATGATATGCCGTGCGTCAAAGGACCTGAAAGGGCCGCAGCGATTAATAATCTTCTTGCGCTCGTGAGTAAAATACTTTGGCATTTATGAAATGCTTTAGGGATCATTGAATGTGGAGTTAATTTAATACTTTTTGTGGTTTTGTTTGCAGGGCCTTCTAGATCTTTACAAGCAAGGAAATGATTTGCTCTACAAGTTGAAGCCAAAGATAGTTGAGCCTGAAGTCATGAAAAATGCTGATAGTGAAGAAAAAGTAGTTTATGATATTATCAAGGAGGCAAGTAACAAAGGCATCTGGATGAAGGACATTAGAACGAGAAGCAATCTACTAATTCCGCAATTAAATAAAATACTCAAGTCGTTGGAAGGGAAGAAATTGATCAAGGCTGTCAAGTCAGTTTCAGTAAGTTTTAAGTTGTATTTAATTTAAAAAACGTCGTGTCACTGAATAATGATAGATGTCGATGTTGATGATATTATATCATCAATTTGATTATTTTGATTGTCTTTGCAGGCATCAAAGAAGAAAGTTTACATGTTATACGATCTCGAGCCCCACAAGTCACTGACGGGAGGGGCCTGGTATCATGATCAAGATTTTGAGGCTGAATTTGTTGCCGTGCTGAATCAACAATGCTGGCGTTATCTTTGTGATAAGAGGGAGAGATCTAGGAACACTCCGTTGGATTTTGGACCTAAAGCTGCGAGAGTCATTGCCTTAACTACTTTGGAAGAGCTGCACAAGTTCATCAGCCAATTGGGAATAAGTAAAGTAAGTTCTTTTGAACTACTTCCTTAAACCCTGATGAATTGTTTTGAGTCATTATGTAATTGCAATTTTTAAATTAACTGTCCTTCTTTTTAAGGTCGAGTTGACTCTTGAAGATATCGAAACGATTCTTGACACTTTAATTTACGATGGGAAGGTTCAACGCGTATATAAGGAAGACAAAAAGCTATTTATGGCTGTGGAGTCATTAGTTGACACGTCTGGGTACTCCCAGGTTCCTTGCGGAGTTTGTCCTGTAGCGGAACACTGTTCGGAACGAGGAGCAATCAATCCTTCATCTTGTATTTATTTAGACACTTGGTTGGATCCATGATTTTAAGAAAAAAAGTTATAAGGTTCTTCCGAAATAAATAAGTTATTTTTTAAATATTTTCTCTATTAAAAATATTGACCCTATTTTTATTCTTTAACAATTAGTCACTGATGTTATCATTCGCTTAAATATCTTATGCTATTTCCGATTGAGGGCTGCGTTTTGCGATTCTTTGGTTCTCTCTGGCGTGGCTGACTCTGTTTTTCCCTGTTCCAGTTGCACCGGTAAAGTTTGTACCTGGACATCGACATTATCTTGTATGTCGTTCTCTTCCGCAGCAACAGCCTCCAAAGCAAGTCTTACTAGTTCAGGCCTAAGTATAGGTGGAATGTATTTCCCATATGGCTTCATTCCCTCCCGAAATGAGTCCTCCGTATCATTATCCTCATTTGCATCCGCTCCTGGTGGGGCTTCCACTGCTGCTGCTGCTGCTGCTGCTGCTGCACTCTTTAGAAGATCTCCAGCTATGCTCTTATTACTCAATTCACTCGCCCTTGACCTTCTCGTGGACCCTCCCACTGTTCCAGATTCAGTTTCACGTAGTTCTTTCCCATCTCGCGCTCGATTATTGAAGGGACTCAGATCGGCACATATATTGAAGCAGCACTGGCCCAGAAAGAATGCCGCTGTTATCGAGAACTCAAGTAGACTACAGATCTGTAAAGCCCGAATTTTGGAGTCCGTCGTAGTCCCAATGCTCGAGTCGTGGTAGAGGTTTTCTCCAATGTGGAAATGAACATAAGCCAACAGATTCAGTTGGAGCATGAACATACTCATAATGACAAAGTTTACTGCGGTGTTATGCACATCCTTATCAACTTTGCAAGGAGCATAGGCAAAGTAAATGTTGTAGCGATCCACAAAGTGCTTCATCAACAAGTACAGTAGTCCAAATGGCGTCACAAGGGGATAGATTACACTGAAGCAGATTAGTATTGCAAAGTGGAGCATCACCCACGCATACGCCACTCCAATCTGGAAATCCCACAGAAGAGACTTGCGAATTGCTGCTGTCTCGGCTTGGGATTTGGCGAGCATGAGCTTGATCGCGTACATGAATAATTCGGGAAGGCGCATGAGCTCTGCTGCCGTTCCTGTTAAGCTTGAGATGCAGACGTAGTTAACGAATGAGGCGCCATTATCCTTGTAGAAGATGCAGGACCATGCAATGTTCTTCTCTTTGTCAAAGAAGTAGCGGATGCTGGTAATACCCAAGGACGGAAGGATCACAACCATGAGAACGAGGAAAAAGAAGGTTTTCGTCATTTCAGATAAGTTGCACGCAGTTTTTGTCCAGAATCCAATGATGTAGTCGGATTGGCCTACGACGTAGATTAGGCAAACGCTTAGAATCCACAGGATTATTCCTGGAATTGTGTCAGAAATTAATCCAGACTATGAAAAGAGAATTAGACAGAGCATTGGATTAGTTTCACGTTGTCCCGATCAAAGATTTCAGTTAAATGAATTTTAACAAAAAAAAAAGATTTACTAAGAGTTCTAGATTAAATATGTAACTCGTGATTTGCACTTACCACAACATGAAGTTTAAGCCAGTCACTCGCTTTTTGTGTGTTTGCTGAACCATTGGACCTTTGGACAGGAAGGAACGTCACTGACTGAAAAACACTGACAGGAGTGGAGAAAATTACGGCAATTACGATCACCAGAACATTGAGTGCTGCGAACTTGGCCCACCACACCTTATAATCAGTGCTCAAGTTCTCCCAATAAATATCCTCAGGTTGTGGGGCATACTTCACAATCCACTGGTTAGAATGAAGTTCGTTCGTATATTTCGAAACAGGAGCATTCAGAAAGAGCCTGGCTGTGCACGCATAATCTTCAACGAGATTTTCTGCGGATTCAATGCTCTTGAAAGTGACATACACGATCCCTACAGGTTTTGTGAGAGACTTTTTCCTCTCCTCTTCCACCTGTTTTGTAAATTCCTCCTCACATTTGGCATAGTATTCGATTGCGTCCGTGTCTTTACAGCACCATCGGGAACACCTACAATAACCGCATAGAAAAGGCCTCATGCGTGGTTTCACCCCATCACTAAAGTCCTTGTTTTTCTCGTAGGCTTCTTGGAAATAAATTTTCGCACTGGCTGCGGATAACCGCTTGAATTCCGCTTGTTGCAACTTCGAAATGTCATATGCGAAAGAGATCTCTGTGATTTCGATGCCGGGATAGGTCTCCCTTAAAAAGTTTAATTGAATTACTGATAATCTTTAGGAAAGTTTTAGTAGAAGAATTCCTGGACATTGGTCCCACAATAATTGCGTAAAAGAATTATAAAATAAAAATGCCATCTTTGAACAAAACTCATACTCGAGGTGCGCCCTCAGCAAATTCTCGTCACATTTTTCCTTGTTAATCCCAATAATACAGATCGTGTGGTAGTCAAAGTCTTCATCATCATCCTCAGAAAACTTTAATTTCTTCGAGAAATGTCTCATGACCACCACGCTGATTAGGAGAAATATCATGGATAAAACGATGTGGAACCAGAGGAATTCATACCTGGAGAAGGTTAAAAAAGTTAAAGTCTGGAAATTTTTTCTAACGATTAACTAAAATGCTCGTGTTTCACCTTGCCCCGAGATTAATTATTGTTGTGTCAGAAAATCCGACTTTCTTCACTGTAAAATTGTCCTCCATGACCTCACCCATTACCGTTCGGGAAACGTTGATTGGAAGAATCACCGCCAGGCTGAAGAAAGTAACTATGAGGGCTAGAAAGATAAGATGCCTTTGGAAGGAGAGGTAATAGACGCAGTCTGGCCCACATTTATCACGATATTCCTTATCCCTGCAATGTAAAAAAAAGTATGTACATATTTTAAAATCCATGTCAAAGAGTGAAAGCAAACTTGAACGAAAAAAGCATTGAATGCAAAGCAATTGAGCGTTCATTTGACTTGCGCATGCGTAAAAAGCAAATAAAGTAAGGAAGGCCTTTTGGAACGTGAATAGGGATGGAAATCATTACGTCAGATTGAAGACGATCTTAATCCAAGTGAAGTAGCCAGTGTCTTTGATCTCATTCTTCTTCGAAGTATTGGCATTTGACCCACTCACAAAAGAATCCTTGTAATCATCACTGTCCATTGACGGCCGAATATTATTATGATAGGAAGTTGCGCCTCCAACACCATCATCGTCGTCATAAGTATTGGCGGAGTCACCACTCTGTCTATTTACGTGTTCCGAGGTGTTGCTCGCTACAACTAAAGCGCGCCCAGAACCGGAACCAAATGATCCCATACTTCCTGCTTCTTGATCCTCGCCGTAAAACATGTCTGCCCACTTGAGCTCCTCCTTTTGAACTACAGCCATTCGACCGTAGTTCCATGCTTTCTTCCGGATAAAGATGAATATAATGTAGAACGCCTGGAAAGAAAAATAAATTTGGAGAAATTTTTGGCAATTAATTGAGTTCGGGGATTCCAAACTACTTACCAGCCATGTAAAGATGTTTATAACAAAATTTTGAGGTATTCCCTCGAAGCCGACGATCCCCAGGAAGGAGGCATTGTTCACGCGTTTGACACTGGCGTATATAAAGCATCCAGTGTGGTTTGATGTCCCTGACATGATGATAAAACTATTTAATTTATATGGTCAGGTAATCAATAACAGACGTATTGTTCGTCTTCTTTTCCTTATCATTATTGCAACCGCAGCCTCTCGGAATTACATGAAAACTGACAAAAAACAAACCATGATTGAACTTTTTAGGTGCGCTATAGCTTACTCCCACTTCTTTTGTCTCCTGCTCAACTTTAGTTTTAGAAACTTTTTGATTGAGATTGTCATGTAAATTGCAAAACTGTTTTGATTTTTGCTCGTATGATGGTGACAAATGACAAAGGATAATTTTGGGCTATGTTCATGGGTATTATGGATTTCCAAAAATCATTTAGGGAATCTTGCAAAACATCAGAAATTCCATCATTGTGCATCTGAAGCGAAAGGGAAAGACAAAGACACTGCCTTCAAACCCTCGTCAAAAGATGGATCTGGCTTTGGCATTTCTCTTTAATTTTTTTCGAAATGTTTTAAACAGAATCCTGCAACAACTGCAACTGCACTGTCGGTAGAAGTGATATGACAAAAGAGCAATCTACATGAGTTGTGTTGTGGCAATGCGGTTGCAAGTTGCAGGAACCCAGGGAATCTGAAGAGAAGAGCCCAAGCCAAGCCAAAACATAACTAAAGAGCAGCATCCAAATATCCAAATCAAAGAAGCAAGCCAATGCCAAGCAAACCAGTATAACTTTTTTAACCTGCCTCAGCTTCACTAATGCAATGTAGTAAAGTACTTAAGTAATAGTAAATGACGAGAAGACGAGGGAAGCTGAAGCTGCGGAGGTAGAGGTGTTGCATGTGAATTCATGTGGAGTAGATTTAGTTTACTACAAGCACTCGTGTGAGAAGCACATGAAAACTTTTTCTGTTCCGATGACATTTGGATTTGTACATGCTTGTCATGTCATTTCAATTCAAACTTGTGGAGTTGACTTATTTAATTGAAATTGATTAACAAGTTAATACATTTAATGGTTTGTTGTGTATCATTTCCAAGAAAAAAATATTTGGATGGAATTCATATGAAATTCAACTTGTGATTTTGTCAAAAAAAAGTGCCGAAAACATTGTGCCTTATTCATTCATCACATGAAAATTATCAAATTTTAACAGATCGCTTCCGTGATAAATCAAGTGTCTTATGAAAAAATCCTGGAACTTTCTACCGGAAATGGAATGAGAGCATCGTGATTTGGAAACGGAGAAGTGTATGAAAATGACGTGAAGTGCAAATGCATGATTTTGATATCAATATTAATCTACCGGAAATCAAGGCGTCAAGCTACCTGTTGAATTCAGTGAAGTAAATACAAATGCGTCATTTGATTTTGGATTAAAGTGACCTATGGACCAAAAGCAATCTTCCTGATATGAGCAAATAGTTACACGGGGATTTGATTTACAAATAAATCAACAAGATAATTGCTGTATTCTTTGGAAGTTGACGTTGACAGTTATATGATTTTATTTTGAAATGTAAGTAAGCAAAAGATAAATCTCATCTGAGGAATGTGCTGATTTTGTTTTGAACAATTGTTCCAGTTTTTCTGTGGGAATTGATAAATTTTACATTTCTCATCTTTTTTTGATCGGATCCGTTTTATTTGTTTTAAAAAATCATTTTTGATTTTGAGAGAAATATCGTGATTGATTATTTCATGACCTGCCATCAAAAACAGAAATAATCAATATTTCCCAATATGATATTGTTTATACATTACTTAACTTGACAAATATTTTACCTAACGGTAACTTTACATGAAACAAATAAATAACTCATATCTCCGGAGAGGAATTGTTCCGATAAAAAAAAAACAAATCATGCACAAATTCTGATTTTCATGTTCCAGCTCACTTTCAGTTTGAGTTTAGATGTGAAGTGACTTGGATTGAACCTAGGACAAAGTCCAGTTCAGGTAAATTATTTTGTTGAACTGGTTGTGTTGTGAGGAGGGAAAATTCGTTATTTGGAATTAAAACATCAAGCCAAGCCACACACATTACTCCCTCCAGGTAAGCATCTTTACTTACTTATGTAATGTAGGCAAATAAAAAAATATTTGCGTTAGCTAGCGCATTTTATTGGCAGACTTGGTGGAAACCAATCTCCAGAGCACAGCAGGTGTGATTTTGACATGACTCCCTAGCGCTTCTTCATTTCTTTTTTTTTGCGGGATTCAAATTAACGTGTAATTAGCTTCCAGCACAATTTAATTCAAGGCGAAGGAAAGGTTCTCTTCGAAGATCATTTTCTGGGAACAAAGGGAAAGAAACCAAAACCTACAATTATACTTGTGTAATTATAATTACTCCAAGTGTACTACCACTGCTTACTCGAGTCTAGGATTTTTTTTCTTCTTTCCCCAGTCAGTGATTATTAGCAATTGCTGCTGTTTTAATGACCAATTGCAATCGTGTTCTTACCATTAGTCATGCGTTCAACCGTCAACTACTTATTCACAAGTCAAGTCAGTAGGGTCAGATAGTCAAATCTCTCATCCTTTCTACCACATACAACGAATGACATTCAAATCACATTCCACTTTATTCAAACCAACAACTTTTGCACTTGTAATCACACCATGTTCTCATTGTTCTCCTCTAATTGCTACATATAAATAATCATCGTTATCATCACATCCTCTCGTCCCCGATACGATTGATTTACGAGAACAATTCAAATTCAAGTGGAGGAAAAAAAGAAGGGAGGGAAATAGATTTTTTTATGAAAGGAAATTCAATTCCGGTTTTGATTCCATTTCCTTCCCATTTATAATTTATCTTCGACTTTTAGCTTACTTGGAAATCGGGAAATCAATTTTTATTTTTTTATTATTTGCAACCAATGCTGCGTTTGTTTTAATTACCCTCAATGACACTATTGCCACGTTAAGCCTTCTTCAGTTTTCTTTTCTTTGTACTTTTTCCTAGATTTTATTCGAATACACTTACCTGCGACAAAAATGCATTTTGTTTTAAGGCATGTAAATTAACTTTCAATGTTTTATTCGCTGTACAATCAGTTACTGGACAAAGACATGCAAAAACCGGGCAAAATGAAATCGCAAGTCTTATCTTTTTTCAGTATTTGTTTCTTGATGCTCAAAAGCCTATCCCAAAGCAAGCAAACACTTATAGATGCGATTGCAAATGTGATTTGAATACATATTCTTATCAGAATAAATAAATTTTTTGTGTTTGCTGCATTCCAAATTCCAATACAAATCCAAAGCCATTACCATTTTGTTTGAAAATCAAAAATACGAGAAATAAAAAACAACGCAATTGACATTGCCTTCAGCAAAACAACTACATACAACGAAGAAAAAAAGACAAGTATATTTTTTACTTTTCTCTTGAAAGCAGGAAAAAATACCGCGATTTCCATTTCATTTGCCTTTTTATTGGATCCCGGATTGAAGGAAACAAACATGACTATTTAAATAAATTGCTGGTGGCAAATGGAAAAAAGTGAAAACAAATGATTATTTTAGTAATTCTCCTTGTTTCTTCCTCCACAAAATAAAAGTAAAGGAGAAGAGAAGTGAGATTAAGATTAAGCGTGATTCGTGAAATCCCTATTTTGCGCACTCGATTTCTTAGAATTCCTGTTTTATTCAAATAAAATTGCTTAAAAGGGTAAGTCATCATTCCGTCATAGTCATAATGCACATGATCATGACCGTGATCATGATCAATGATCACGAATAGCTCAAAAGATTACCCACATTTAAGGTGCTCATTAGGTAAAGCCAAAGCCAGGGTTTAGCCTTTCAGTTTTGCGGTGGTCAGTTAAATAAAACACAAAGGGAAAGCTTTGAACTGATTCCGATGTTATCGGATCGTATCGTCTCAAGCCTTTTGATTTTTATTGTCATCTTGATCATGTTTTATTGATCAAATTAAATTAAATTATTTTTTCTTCTGATTCTTAAACTTTGATTACGAAACTTCCTTTTTTTGTTCTTCCAAATTCCATCATCATCATCGAATCGCGATTATTCTCTTACACTTTTTTTGTGAGTCAAGTCGAGATCAAGTAATTAGCGAGGGTGTGGAAACCCATCCCTCCCCCAAAAAAGAACAAGTTTTTGTTGAAATCATGAAGCAATTAAAGCTCATTCATCATTTCATGAACATGAGCTTGAACACGATGTTCACAATTTTGCGAATTATTGTACAAAAATTGCAAATCAATGTTTGTACGTAAGTAAGGCGGACCAAAGGAACGTGGTGGCAAAGGTCAGGCATGCAATTTTTTGTCGGCACATTCCACATTACAAACCGACTACTATCAAGTTCATTTCATATCACATCAAATATCAAATCATATCGTCTGTCGACATTCGAACTCTTTTTGTTGTTGTAGTTGTAGTTCATTTGTCGGGATTCGATCGAGCACTAATCAAATCAACTCAAGCCAAAACTAGTGATAATGATGATGATGACGATGTGCAGATGACAAATAAGCCAGAATCGGTCATGAATCCGCCTAGAGGAATTCAATCATCGTCATTCCGAATGGGATTAAATCTTGAAAAAAATTCCCAATCTTTATCGCATCTCACGACTCAGAGCAAACCATGCCCTCCACCTCCCAAGAGCACTTTGATAAGCCGGTATCCCTATTTTTACAACATATCTCAAGCATTATGGGTCAAAGTCATCTTCAACTCCTTTTCACTTTTATTGCGTTTACTTACTTACGTCCGAGTCCGAGCCTTTCTTTGTCGTCTTCTTCACAATCACAATCACATCCGCATCGCTAAAGATCATTTACAAAGAAAGAAAAAGAGATCGGGATCCTTTCTTTTTTATATTTTATTGTGATGTGATTGCAATTGTATGATTGTGTGACGGTGTCTGTGACTAAGCTGATCCGCTTCTTCCTCTCCTAACCCAATCCAACCTATTGAAATATATAAAAAGTAAATATAAATAATTTTAATCCTTTCTTTTTTCATCCTCCTTTCCCCATTTTAATTCCGTGTCCTTTTATGAAGAAAGAAAATAAAATGCATTTATTCATGCGTATTTTACCTATTAGCATTATTATTGTTGTAGTGCGTTCATATCGTGCGTGCAATTCAATGCAATGTAATGCAATGCGATGCAGCATAACCTAATAATAATAATAGAAATGACAATAACAATAATTCATTTCTTTCTTTTTTTTTACTGCAAAGTCCTTTCAAAGCCATATTATAGCCATTAGGTCAAGCCAAGAAAGGACTGTTACTGCCATTATAAAAAAGCTATTTAGTCAACAGTCAAAGCCAAGAAGAAGCTGTATAATATCCCATACTGGTTCTGGTATCGTTTTTTTTTTCTCCATGGGGCATTAGTTGATCTGTCACGTTCTCCTTAGCCCAGCATCTCATCTTTTTTTTATTACTTTTACAATGAAAGTTAAAAGAAGATTTAAGATGGACTCTACTTCTCTTCTTCATTTTCTACCTTTATCCACATCCACCTAATTCAAACAAACAAAAGGAGAGAAAACAATAAAATCCTTAAAATAAAAGGACTTGGGCTTGGCATCAATTTCAACTTTTGTTTTTCTCTTTTTTAAGAACTTCGTCCTCTTCCTCACATATCAAAACGCAAACCCAGCTTGGGTCTTTGTTCTGCGGTTTAGGCCATGATGGATGGCGATTGTGTTGTGATGATGGTGATGGTCCTTTCCTTTTTAGAAGAAATGAGGTGAAGTTCATGGATTCGGACTTAACAATCACTATGAATCAAATGCATCCATCTGCATCATGCAATTACGTATAATCATTATATTCTCTCCTGAAGCACAGTTTTTATGTCCAATCACAATTATAATTAATTTTTTTCTTTTGGAGGGAGGAAGGAGGGAGAGTGCATTCATCCTTCATTTAAGAAAAAAAATCAGATCAAACCAAACCAAACCAGAACAGGACTTATGTTAGAATTCTCCTAGAACAGTTCTGGTTTTAGAAACAGAAGCTACTCTAACCTTTTCTTGACATGACAATACATATATTTTAGAAATTGATGGGTTTTTTCTTGTTCAGCTTCTTCTGTGTGAACCCTAACTGGCATAGCATGGCCTGGCCTAACTTGACTGAAGAAATATGAGGGAGTTGAATTTAGTCAAGAAGAAGAAAATTATTGTTTGCCCTTGTCATTTTCTTAGACCTTTCATTTCATCTGCTCGATAGAATTTTCTCAAGTGCACAGGGCTCACTCAACTCAACTCATTTAAAACCTGGGTTTGGTTCTCTTGTGAGAAGAAGAACAAGAAGAGCTGAAATGATAATTTGGGAAATAGGCATCGGCATAAGTAAGTAAGGAGCAGTAGCCTGGCCTGGCTTGGTCTGTTGATGATACTCATGGTGTGCTGATATGCAACAGTTGGCCATGTATTTAGTCTAACGGCTTCTTCTTCCCTAAACAAACAGCTCCATCCACACATTCTCATTTTCATTGCTTATATTGTGCTTCAGCAGCGAAAAATGAAGACAAGTTTTTCCTCTCAAAAAAAATATATGATGAAATGCTGCATCCATCCATCCACATCAACTTCTTTCTGCGGTGGTTGTATTGTTAATTGCAATTGCAATGCAATCGTACATTTTCTTTTTCTACGTCACATCATTATGCAATGACTAACTATGACTATGTACGTAGTAAATACTGGACAACAAAAAGTTTTCATAAAAAAGCTTTATGATGCTTCTTTCAAGACGATCGTACCATCTTTCCATCCTCCCCTTCTTTACTTTTTCTTCTGATCCTCATACAAAATGGTTTTCATGCCTCCGGGCGATGAACAAAAGCATCATTAGTTTTTTTTTCTGTTGTAAGTTGTAAGGCCCACAATAATTTCCCCTTCGCTTGGCATCGGCTATAGCTTCTTCGGTTTTTTTTACTTGTTGCGATGCATCTTCTTCTCCCTGTTTTTTAAAAGGGAATATAAATTTTGGAGGAAAACTTGTTGGTCTTCCTTAAAAGCAAAAAAAGGAGAACAAGAAGCAGCTTTTTAGGTTTTTATATTCATGTATACCTACATTTTACAATGCAACGCTTTCAGAAAAGATATACGTTATGTACGACAACGACCCCATCTTCTTATTTCTTACGCTTCAGCTTTCAGAACTTTTATGTTATGTTATGGTACGCTCAAAAGTGTTTTACTACTGCAGTAATTTTTTTTACTACGACTCCAACTCCAATCCACTGAGACCGAGACAAGCCTGATTGTGATTGTGAGTAAAATATATTATGGCTACCTAAACACCGTATTTTTTCGAATTAGAGCAAAAGTGATCATTTTTTTAGTCTGGTGATTCCACTTACATAAGTAGCTATATTCAAACTACTCGATTTCGATTTTTGAAAATTACGTTGCTTACATTGCATTAGTATAACTCTAACTTGACTGACATGAGGATATTAGATGAGACAAGAACAGGCCAGGCCAAAAGACCAAGCCAACGCCATGCCAGACGCAGACTACTAAACCAGAAGTTTGTAATAAAAAGAAGCGGGATGAAACTGACGAGAATAGAATAAGGCATGCATAATATACATAAAATTGTAAATAGGGCTTAATGTTTTTAAAACCTCTTTTACTAGATCAGTACAAGTACATACCAAATACTACAAAAGGAGTAAGTAGTAGTAGGTAAGTAGACGAGACGAGAAATGAGCTTGACTTGACTTGACATGAAGTATAGTTACGGAAGCCCAAGCCAAAAAAAAATGGGAATAAAAATAGTTATATTGGCTCAGTACAACGTAATAAAATGAGAGGAACAAGAGCAAAATATTTCTAAGAGCATTAGTCGACAGTCCAACATCCGTAATCCGTACATTGTACATCAACATTTCATTTTGAGCTGTAGTTAAAGTAGAAATGGAACATGGAGTATGGATGCATATTGCATGTTTCATGTAAGGTAATTTCCAAATGTGTAGTGCCAGTGCGTAGTGCAATGCAATGTCTGAATGTGAATGCACCTTTTTAAAAACTGTTTATTGTTTAGCCAAAGCCAAAGCCAGGCTTCATTGCATTCAGCGTCAGGAGAAACGGCATGAAGGTATATATTATGGACGTGTTGATGTTGACGTGGACCCTCGAAAATAGAAAATGGTCCTGTTCGTGTTGATGATGATTTTAGGGATGGGGAGGGAGGGTCTTCTAAAAAGGGATGCTGAAATTTTAGGTTTAGGTTTCACTCTGTAAATGGTCGAATGTTCAAGGAAAAAAAAAATAAGTTGAGTGTTATTGTGAGTCCACTGTTCAGGTTTACTTACACTAAAAATTTTAAGCTTGTAACTGAACACGAAGGGAGGAAGAGAAAAAATATATTATCCATGATCATGATATACAGTAACCAGAGCTATTGCCAGAGCCAGAGACTGTTTCATTTTCCCCAGTTGCGTTGCAATGGTACAATACAATTGTAGCCCATTATCTTGACTTTGATGTGCTTTTTATGTGCCTTACGTATCCATTTAGAGCACACCTGCAACTTTGTAAATGACGGAGTATTTTTTGTGTCTGTCTGTATTGTCATTAGTAAAAGGTAGATAAAAAATATATTGCGTAGACTGAAATAAAATACATAAATTGCATTGAATTCTATTGCATACATTGTTCAGTTTGACTGACAATCTTCAGGTATTATGGATTTGGAAAGGTAAATCAAGTAAAAAAGACGGATTTTTGTATGAGAATTCGGTTTTATTTGAATTTTTTGTATGAATTTCACCGAACTATTAATAAGGGGGAAGTACTTTTTTATGAACACCTTTCAAAAATGGGTAGGTATAAATTACATGAATGTGTAAAATCAATTTTGTGAAAAGATGTTTGTTGCACTTCTTTTACTTCGACACATGATGGACGAGACTGGGGAATTATTTCAAGATCCATAGATCGTTGCTAGTTTTTTCAATGTCCAACTGAATAAATCGATCCTGTCGGGTAAAAAAAGTATTGCTGGATTACTTTGGGGGTGGGTAAAAGTGTCATTTTGACAATGACTTGGAATTACCTACAGTCCAATCAATCGTCTGATTCTTTTGACTCCAATCAATAAGCCTTCATTTGATAGACGACCGAAACGAACGGATTCATAAACTTTCAGAAATAAAGACCTGGACAAATATAAAGGTGCACGTGTACAACGCCTCTTGCCTCTGGCTGCACTTATGTGCATTCTGGAAAAATAAGACTACTGCTATAATATGATAAAGAATTTTAAACTAATAACTTTGCAATCAAGCAGCTCACAGATGGAATTGCAATTCTAAAATTTCAAGGGAAAACAGTAGCATCCTTTCTCCACCAAATTAGTAGCTTTGTCAATAACTCCCTACACCCAAGTCATACGATACGGATCGCATTACTTATCTCCACCTCCTCCTTTCTGCCAGAAAAATCCTTAAAAAATCTTTGAAACTCAAGATGTTTTGGAGGGAAATACTCCTCTATTCATTTCATTTTGGAATAGGAACAAGTGCAAATGAACTTGAGTAAATAAACAAGCTGCCATTTTCGTTTTTCCTACTATTTCAATACATCACATCTCAATCCAAAACCCGTTAAAATCGTATTGCTTACGAGCATTTTTAAGCACATGCTCACAATCATAGACAGTCAGTAGGAGGATGTGTAGCGTAGAATCTCCAATTTTTACAACTTAACTGAAGTCAGTGAGTGAAGTCAAGTATCATCATCATCATTTGCACATCACATTACACATCTTTTACTTCTGTTTACATATTGTTTTATGCGATGTTCTCTAGTTGAACGTGAGCCGAGCAGAGGTTTGTGTTTGTGTTCGACTTATTTTTTTTTTGCGTCAGCAGCAGCAACAGCAGCAGAGAAAATTTAATTCTCGATCTCAATTGCAATTCATTTCTTGTTCATTTTGGACTCAAGACTCATGTCACGTCACATACACGAGATCACAACACAACACAACATGTGAAGAAATTGAAGCACTTACTTTCTTTAACTGAAGCATCCTGAATGAAAAGACGCAACGGAATGCACGTAAACGCAATCATTTCCATATGAAATTATAGTTCAAGCATAAATACGCCGCATGAGTTTCGATGAGACCCGTTAAAGAAGCGTTTTGAAGAGTAATAGAAATCGCTCCGTTTTCTCTCTTGTTTTCTATTTTGCATGCCCCATTATACCTATTGCGTGTTTTGTATAGCATGAGCTTTTTGTCTTTGTTCTTCTGAAGAAGATAAAGCGGCAACGCAAAAATGCAAATGGCTTCTTGGCTCCTTGGGACGACGGAAGGCGCTCAAAAGACGATAATGAAAAGAGTCAAGATGATGATGTGAAGCTAACAATTACAATTAGTTTTTTGAAGACTTTGAAAAAACACTTTTTCCGTGTCAACTTTCAAATTGGATTATTTACTTGTAGTCGTTCATCTACCTTGTCTCTCTTATCATTTTTCATTTTGACACGCAAGCACCATCAAGAAAAAAATTATTTTGATCTTATCTTAAGACCCGAGTTCGGGAAAATAATGGTACGCATGGCTTACTTACGCTGGAGAAATAAAGTCAAAACCACACGCGTCGTATAATGTTTATGTCCTGTTTCGTGACAGGAAGAATCCATCCTACTTACTTAAGTACATAGGTTGAGTTGGAATTGCGTTGGGAAAAATTATGTGATGTGATGATGAAGATGAGTGAAATGCGACTTGAGCCCAAGCCCAAGTGATATGATATGATGAAGTAGGTCATAAAAGGACAAATGAAATTGGAGAAAATATTTTATGTTTGAGACCTCAGACAAGAACAAGATGGATGAAATAAGTGGTACTTAAGTGGTAAACAAGACATGGAATTTTTCATGGAATTAGAGACGAGAGGAAGAATATTAATAAGATAATGATCTCAGCAATACGTTATGTAGAACCAGAAAGGTTGAATATTCTTAAAAGTATTTTCGGTTTGACATTTTACGTCAGCATTTTTGTTTAAAACAACACCTTCTTTCGTACCTAATTTAAATCGGACCTGTTGCTTCAAGCTGGAATTATTTAGTGGAATGAAGGTTGGGCTTAAGGCGAAGCAGCAAGTTTTCCATCATTTGACATTGCATTGCATTGCACAAGATTGGGCTCAAAGTTGCCACTTCTAATTCGGAATTATGATAAAAATTAAGTTTCTCATTTTACGAATTCCACTGCATTTCTATCCTTAAAACTTGCAGCGATGAATTTAACCTCTACTAATTAATTCGTGTTCAATAAGAATTTCATGAATTTTCAAATCTTCCAGCGGCATTCATTCTAATAGCACCACCATCGGCCGTAATATAATATATTTCGATCCCAAGTAAAGATTAGTGTTATTGCCAATACACCTGCATTAATCCATAGTTCACTCGCTACCTTTAAATTAGCACCATTTACCTTATTTGGTGAGTCGATGATGACAGCAGACAGCACCAATACCAAATTTGAGAATGAATCGGGTCGACTCAGGTCGGCTTTGTTGTGTTGTCTTGTATCAAACATATCGGACACTGTCCTTCACTTTCTTGCCAAACAAATCTCGTCGCTTGACTTTTTTATTCCATAAAATCTTTGGGTAATTTAATTTGATTAGGGAGTTTCTATCCCAGTCCAATTAATTTAAAGCTGACTTGGTTGCTTGGCCTGTCATTTCCTAAAATGGCTATAGTCCCGAAGCTAATAAAAATATCATCACGTTCATTAAAATTAAATCCGATATTTCAATCTAGTCATCATCACTTTTATGCTACGGTGCGGGTAAAAAAAGTTAAAAAAGCTGTGGAACGAGGCATAAAACAAGGCCATTCATTATAACCCATTTTACCCAAGCCATGTCACATCACATCACATCCTTAATGGTCTTTTATCACAATCATATCAAAAGTCATAAAAAATGAAAATGGTGAAGAAGCCATAAAATTCCTTACATTTTCTCCCATATCGATTGGAATTGGATTGATTGATGGCAGCAATATCATCATAATCACATCACAATCATGTCATGTCATAGCCATATAGCCAAAGTCGTGAATTTTCTTTTTCTGCTTCTCTCTGCAACACATTTTCTTGAACATCTTGTCTTCTTGTCCTGTCATTATTATCATCAATATATTTTTTTTCTCTTGAGTAAACAAGCCAATCTTATTTTCATTGTCAGAATGATAATGATAACAGGTGAATCCGGTGCTCTTCGACTTGACTTGATGGATTCTTGTCAAAAGCCAATAATGTTCCTCAAAGAAATATTTATGAGATCGGCTGAGCGATGTCTTCGATGTTCTCTTCTCTTCTGTCTGCAAACTCATCTTCCTTTTAATTTTCTTGTCAACCGAACCATACGTATGCATTCCTTGCCTCCCAAGCCAAAAAGATAACTTTCCTAAAGTTTAAGGTGTGGGATGAGAGTCATAAGGTTCACCTGTGGGTTGGCTTTGGCTTCTACTTCTACACTATCAGTAGCCTAAAGTCGAAAATCTGGTGCAGAAAATTTACAATGTCTCCCTCACTCACAGACAGACCTGTCAAAGCTAAAGAGGAAGGTATATGACCGTCTCTGTCTGTCCCTCTCTTGACTTGAGATAGGATAGATTGATTTTTTTTGCTCATCCCGAAAGTTAAAGTCGATCGCTCGAGGAAAAGGCTTCATTCAGCAGGTTTTTCTGATTTGTTTTGATGGACAGAAAACACCAAAGTGAAAATAAGATGTGCCCAAAAATTTACTTGCAATGTAATCATAATAATTTTCAATTTTCTTCCTCTGGCTCTGACTCGCTTTGGCTTCGCTTCGTTTTCTGGGTTTGGCAGAAGAGATGAAGATGAGATGAGGAATAAGGAGACCACAGGATAGCAAAAGAAGAAAATGAGAGGGTGAGGACATTAGCGCTGCCTAATTCCCTTTTATCGCACAACTTTATTATGCATCACTGATTTAAAATTCGCCTTTCTTCGTCATGCTTCATGGTCACGGTATCGTATCTGCTAATTCGCTTCCGAAGATGATGATGAGCCATGAGCTCGCTTCGCTTGACTATGGAATGGAATAGGGTTGTGAAATTGTAAAACCGAAAGGGTTCTTTCTTTCTTTGAAATCCATGTGGTGGCAATGACTTTCTGAAAAATTTAAAAACAGATCATGCAAAACCTTCCTGGGCTTCATGGAGTTGTTCTTTCTTCAGAAGAAAAGTTATTACGACTTCTCCTCAGGTTACCAAAAAAAAGTGGGAAGGGAAGGGGTAGAGATAGGCTCAGTTTGACTTGACATGATCTGTTTCTGTCTTTCAATTTCAAGTGAAGTTTTCTGAAAAAAATTAAAAACCTCTCCCATTTCATTTCAAGCTTTTTTTGGAGGGTAAAAACCAATCGAAATTGACTGAGTTGAGTAGATAGAACACATATATGGAGGAAAAAATATGGGTAGGGTATGGATGGACTTGGAGGAAAGAAGACACGGCGGGTGATTGGTGATGTCGTCGTCGTGTGCTCTAGTGCTACTTACTTTTGAAAGAAATGATTTTAAAATCATGTCGAGTAGAATCGAGATTGCTGCTAACCATCAGCGTTTTTAGGGATGAGGACCTTACTTGAGTTTTACTCTTTTTGTTTACAAACCATATATTTTTCTGTGGTTTCATGAAGTTTTGGTTTTACGAGAGAAGAGGGATGCGGTGTGTGCCCCTCGCTGTTAATTTACAATCCAATCCACATGCTTATAGTCCGTCCGGAGAAGAATAAAAAAACAGAAAAATGGTTTTAGGGGGAAAATTAGTCTGTCTGTAGTTATGTTGTGCATTAGAGGGGTCCATCCATATCTAAACCTTCGTATTTCATTTCTTTCTTGACAGAAAGAAACAGAAACAAAAACAGATTTTACTCTTGAAGAAAAAAAGTGAGCCTTTCAAAAAAAAAGTCTTTGGATGGATGGATATGGAAGATAAAAATGGATGGATAATGGTAGAAAGGTACAATATGACTGACTTGACTGACTATGAATCTAAAGACATGTAAGAAGGATGGAGTTTTCTTAAAGCGAACATCTGTAAAACGATAGGATTTTAAGGGACTTGGGCTCAACTGAACTAAAGTGTTTTGTACGGTTGACAGAAGATTTAAGTTGTGGGATGGAATGAAAATATAATGGGAATGGAAAAGGGATTGCATGGAGCATTTTGATTGTAGAATTGCTAAAACGAACACGATCTTTAAATCAGTTTAAAGGAAATTACAACTTGCTTGAGATATTAAGCACCCGGGCTTGTAAAAGAAGACTTTACGCCTTCCTTACCATGTGTTACCGGATTTTAAGAAAACCCTCCTGAATGCCCTATTGTGCCCTGTCCTCCTCCTGTTGTACTCTTCTACTCCTTCTTGTTTATGATTATTGTAGATTGTGATCCCTTCACGTACTAAATATCTGTTCTTCTTCTGTTCCTTTACTTATTTTGAAAAGAAAAAAACATTTCTTCTTCTTATGAAAAACAGGAAATCTTAGAAATTTGCTTGAGTTAAGCTATTCTCAAAATAATACATAATCCAATGCAAAAGAAAACTTTTCCCTCATCTGAGAAAAACAGTTTTCATCTCACTGTGATGTGATCATTGCATCGCATTCAACTCTAATGATCAATAGGATTTCACAACAATGAATTCTATTGCAATTGTTCAGTGTCAGTTGATAACTAAAGCCAAGGAAAATGTAAGTAATTGTTGCAGTGGGATTTTGTAAAAAGAAAGGATGAAAAGACTTATATTCCCACGAAGCCACCATGATGCTTTTACTTCTCAGAGGATTCACGCAAAATTTTTAAAAGGAGCTAAAGACCAGAGATGCCAATGGGTTTTAACTAAACATTCAGCTAGTTTAAAAAGTCGGGGTAAATAACGGATTTTGTAGACGAAACATCAAATTCTCCAATTATTTGTATTATTTTCATTCAATCCTGCTGGTCCAGCTTCATCTGTCGTTTCTCTAAATACCCGTAGAATACTTGAATCTTGTAATGACATCCCACTTTTTACACAGAAAATTTTCAACTAAAAAACCCATGGGCTTTTTTTTTGCCAACTCGACACTGCCCAAAAGACAATAAATGATAACAAGCTTTAAAAAATCAAGTCATTTAAAAACTTTAAATCTCACTACGATCATCCTTTCCTTTGAAAAAAATGCAAATGATGGAAGTAAAGGAAGGAAGCAGTAGCAGTTGCACAAACAAGTCATATCCTCATAATCATAATTGTAATCGTAATCAATTATTTGAGGAAATGAGAAAGTTATTAAAATGAAATAGCATTTAGCCCTTGCACGATATCGACATTAATCATGAAAGTAAATTGAAATTGGGTTCTGGCCTGGTCTGGCCTAGCATGATTATAAATTATGATACGATATGATAACGATAGCATTTCGTGTCGCTACCTCAGTTAACCAAGTCACTATGATAGGATGTCCACCCAGAAGAAAAATTTGAAAAATGATGGGAATTGATGATGATGATCATGATCATGGTGTTCATAATAATTTTTACTTTTAAGGAAAAAGAGGATTATCTTACAGCAATAAAATATGCATTAAAAAATGAAAAGGTAATTTTTAACGACAAGATAATCATGATAATGAAGTGGAATGTTGGTCTGTTGGTTTGTGCGTGCTGCAAAGGAGTAAACAAACAAAAGAGAAACAAGTGCCAAGCCAAATGACGACATGACATGACTGCGGTGATGATGACTCACTGACCGAGTCACAGACAGAAAGCCCAAAACCAATGTTGCTTACCTACTTACTCCACTCCGCTCCGCATTGAGATTGAGAAGAAGGACAAGGTCAATTCAAATAGAAAATTCAATTTAGGGTTTTTACTTGACACGACAAAGTAATAATAATATTGACTTGGCTATTGTTATTGTTTTTTTGCAAACATCTCACTTTTCCCTTTTTCTTAAGTTAATCGAGTGAAAACACTTAATTGGGAAGTTTGGATATCAGAGAAGGTAAACGTATCCAATTTAAAAATACCGTTGGATGTTGGATCTGAGGAACGCCCATCGCCCATCTCACCCAAAAAAACTGATGTTGATGATGACGCTGACTATATTGACTTCAGCAACGGCACATGGGCCATGCATGCTTCTTCAAGATCCGCGTGAAAATCTATGACTTTGCCTGACTTCGTGAAATGAAAGGGTGCCAAATAACATTGAATAGAGTAATGCAACAGGTTTCAAGTTGAAAATGGTGAAGGATGGATTTTAATGTGATTTGTGCTTATTCGACATTCGACACCCCAAAAGATCGTAAACATTTTTATAATACTTTAGGGATGGGATGGGATAGTGGTTCGATTGATGAACGCGTACTTGTCATCGCTAACCTAACTCTTAGCTTTATCGCTGAAGAGAACAGGTCATGATCGTATCATATCGCATCGTCTCGTAATCATTTCATTGCAATTGCATTACTGTATTGAAAAGCGTAAATGTGATCAGAGGTTGCGTTGGGCTTAATCCAAGAACACCAGAAAAACGAGGATAACCCTTAAACATTCTACCTGTTTTGCTCCAATGATAACGGATTCGCAATCAGTGGGTGGGCGATAAAGATTCTTTAACATTCCATGGAATAAATCAACTTCCTGTTTTACTTCAATCCGTTAAAAACCCTTACCCAAGCGGTTAACTCCAAAAGTTTGGAGTTTTGCATCCCTGTGATATACGTGTAGCACTTGCTTGACTTGGCATTGAAATACGAGGATTAAGCCATGTCAGACGAGTGCAGGTTGAACAGACCAGTCAGTCTAAATAATTTTTTTCATCAGATGAATGAGTTGAATATTTTATGGCATATTAGTGAAATATCTCTTTTCTTTGGGGAAAATAAAATATTTTGATGCTCTCGAGGGAATCAACGCTACAGAAAGAAGTCAATGCTGAAAAACTTTCTGACTAGACTGCATGGCATGACATATGGCGTAAGACGCATTTTTTTTTTTTTTTTTCAAAAATATTGGATCGCTATCACAAATCTCTCGAGTCTCGAGTAATTTACGCTAACAGGGAAAAAATTTAATTGGGGAGGAGGGGAATAGTATCGAACTTGAAATGCGATAGCATCAGCCTCACCTCAACTAACTCAAAAAGCAAACCTCCCCAAGAGGCATCAATATTAATGGCGCTTTAAGGAGATCAGTGTGGTCAGTAGTGGTCACTGGTCTTGGCTCGGTCACACAGAAACGCACGACTACAACAACAACTACGATTGTACTGACGATTCGATCGAAAAACTTCAAGAATGATTCGAGGGATGACCTAGCTTCCCAATGTAATTCAATAAAAAATTATTTATTCTTCATCTCATGAATATTTATTTTACATTAATTCTGTTTGTAAGTTGTAGTTGCACACGTTGCACGAATCAAAATGTAATTGCGCGTGATCATGTGTGATTCCCAAGTATCAATATCATTACCGTCATTATCTTCACAAACCAAATGAATGCATTTTATTTTGACCTATACAAAAACCAAAGCCACACTTCAAATTTTTTTTATTTGTATCCATTCAAGGATGAATATTACTTTGAAGCAACAGAAGCCAGGCCAGGCCAGGCCAAGTTCGTTGAATGAAATCTGAGTCCAAAAAGAATTCTCAATTTTTGCTCCAAGCGAAAAGGCGTGAGTAAACTTTGCATACCACCACACACACCACTTAAGAATCACTTGTGAAGTGCGCTTCTTATTAATTTCGTATTCGCTACGCAAATAAAAATTCCGGAGAAATAATAATCCCCAATTTTCATACCAAATCCAGTTCCAGTCCAACCTCTTCTTGTTTGTCTTACTGGAAAAAAATATTATTATTATTGATTCATAAGAGATGATATCGATATGAAGAATCATAAAAATAATTGATTGGACTGGAATGGTGGACTGGATTGGATGGGCTTGGGCTTGGCACACATAGATTAGCTTACCTCACTTGAGAGACCTGACATGAAGTTCTAAAAATTCTTACAGGTGGGCTCTCTCACTTTCTGGTTTGCTTTTGACTCTTGTTATTTTTAAGTCAGTAAAAGTGCTCATCCCATCTTCTCGTGTCAACTAAACAAAACTCATTTAAATATAATATGTCATCTTGTTCGCTTGTCTTTTCATTTTCAACTGTAACTCGTTTTCGTCCCCTCTCCCAATTTTTAGTTTCTCCCATTTCCATTGTCTTCCTTCACCTTAAACATAAGTAACCTCACCTTTTATTTTTAGGATTTGAAACAAGAAGAAGGGATTGTACAATTTACAATTGTGTACAATTGTACGCACTTGTTACTTATGCAAATAGAAACCCATTCCTTGAGTTACCACCTTTTCACTTCATTCATTCATTCTTCTTTTTTCTTCGTATTGTCATCTCATCATTATCATTGCAGTTAGTTAAGTCATATTTCTGCGGAATCGCAATCTGCAATCGTAAAAAATCCCATCCCCACCTATAATTCTTCATTTCGCGCGTGTCTTCTGTTGATGTTGTGCCTTTGTTTAGATTACGAATTAAAATAAATGCGTTTTTATATCCCGAAGCACTAACCAGACTTGGTTTGGTCTGGCCTGTTCTGTTGGTCATTGGAGACATAGATAGCAATCCTAATTGTTATTTATTTACTTTTTTCTACACAGCTTACACTTGTTCTCTGTTCCTATTTTAAATGTATGGTCAATGTTTTAATTGCTTCATTATAATTTTTATGAGTTAGCTCATTCATGAAAGAAAGGGTGAAAAACCTCAGGGATGCGATGGCATGGCACACATCTGTCTCTCTTCTCTTCTCTATTGAGCAACAAGTGTCATAAGCATAATTCCCATCGTCTTCAGCTCTTCTAAAGTGTCATATTAATTCATCCATTGTGATTACCATTATGATGACTATTACTAGTTCCACGATTGCAATTGCCAATTGCGCTATATTTAAATATCTTACGTGATCACACGGTCCATCCCATCCCTAGCCCGATCCTATACGCTTTCTTCTTCATTGTTCATCACGGCTATGACAAGAGACAAGCATGTGATGCAAATTGCAATAGAATCTGAATGGAAATGGCGATGGTTAAAAAAGAATTGATGTGATGTGATATGATATGATATGAGCTCCACCTCACAATCACAATCAGGCGAATTTAAAATTCACAATTACAATTCCTATTTCACTTTTTCACTACATGATTTGCATGCTGATTAGCTAGTATAAGTAGCTTTAGATGGCAAAAAATGGCCCGGCCTGGCATGGTCTGGCCTAATGGTCTGGTCTTTTTATGTCCTCGAGATAATTGCTTTCGTTTCATATGACAAAAAAATAGTCAAGCCTTAAGAGCAAGATGGGATAATGATAATGATGACATCCGAAAATGATCACGTCTTTTGTGTATTTCTAGCATGAATTGTATTGAATGAAAGTGACTCCCTATAACATAATATATCTATTTTGAATTCTAAATCAAACAAGATCGATTACATTACATGTCTTTTATTTTATCGTCGAATTTTATTGATGGTCGAATCAAGTGAGTCGACTGACTGTTCGTTCCTTGTTTTACTTCCTTCAAAATTTTCAAAAGACTTCTCGAGTTTTTCTTGTTTGTTCTTTCTTTGATAGTGATGGTGACGACCACGACTATCAATTCAATTGAACATTATGCACTTGTTTTGTGGATGTGGATGTGGCTGTGGGGAGGAGAAGGGGACAGGTGAGCTAATTGCTTTGAAATGGAGACTTTCTTTATTGAGTGGTCATAACTCAGACCAGACCAGAGCAAGCCAGGCCAGGTCAATATTTAAAGTTTTGAATAGCTCTATTTTATATCTTCGAGCGTCAGCTACAGCCACCGCCACAACCTCGCCGCAATCAATTCACAATTTTACAAAGATTCGGCCATCATGATAAATGATACTTGATATGATATGCAGATTACAAATATGAATCATAAGTCGTTTTGTTTTTTAAAAATGGTATTAAAATGATCTCTCAAATTGCAAATTGCGCAATTGACATCACATGCAAAGAAAAAAAATACAATTTATTTATTCACTTCCTCACGGCTTTTGTTAGAAAAAAAAATCTATTCAAAGTTGTTTGATAATCGGCTATTTTGGCTTTGGCAAGGCTTCGCGGTAATCAAAAAATCAAAATTTTGAATTGTTACTGCTACCGTTTGCCCAACACATTTATTTACTATTTACTAAGGACGTCAGTGCAATTTGCTGAAGAATAAAAAAAATGAAAGTTGAAATTAAATGGAAGTGGAAGCGTATCTAACTCAATTCAAAAATGAATCGATTCCTGATCTGATTGAAAAAACAAAAAAAGGGGGAAAAGTGGAAAGTCGATCAGTTCAGATCAAATCGATTCGATCAGTAATAGTCAGCAGCACGCAGCGGTAGATTGGATTCAATTCAGAGGTGGAGTGGAGTACTGTGAAGTGCTCCTGTTTCTCAGAAGTTGATTTAATCAGTTGGGGAGGAGAAGCCAGAGGTGAGGTTGACTTGAGCTATTGAAATCGAGTCAAGTTTTGCAATTCAATACGCTTTAATGAAATAGGTCTGGGGAGACGTGTGGTCCATCGGCAAGGAAAAAAATTTAATTTAAGCGGTGGCGGTACTCGCATGTCACGTCATAGACGCATTCTCAAAATGCGGATGCAAAAGAAAGGCTTTATCTTATAATTAAAATCAATTGTAAATATTTGCCAATCCAATTCTAACTCAACTCAATCCTCTTTTGCTCCTATTCATAAAACACCTCACACAAAAATTCAGCTCGCATTAAAATGCATTCTTAATATTTGCAATACGTCTTTTACGAATGATCCCAGACTCAGACCTCACGAGTCACGAGATAAAGCTGGACGTTTTTGAAATGCCGAACGCACAATTGCAACACCAATTGAGCAAAATGGATACCTCGTGTTCGTGTTTATGCTCATGTGAGTCGAGTTTTTTGAGTTGAGGCTCAAATGACAAATGATTGAAACACAAGTGAAGTCAGAGAACTATGGATGATTTAGCTAGCAGGATCAGAAGGATTGAGAGGATGAGGAAGAACAAAAAAGGAAAATGACAAAAACACGCCATCACGATTTTTCAGTTTCGAGAAGCAATGATGGAGAGCGGAAGGGCGTGTGATGTGACATGATGTGATGTGATTTTGATGCGTATGTGGGTAAACATTAAAAATAGACACGAAAATAATGAGAGCTGAAGTGAAGTCAAGCCGGAAAAGAATTTTTTCACATGTCAAACTCAAACCAAACCAAAACCAGGGAAAAACGAGGTTGACTAGACTTAACTCTCAAGCTGAAAAAGTGAATCGTGATCTTCTCAACTCATTGTCATTTGAGAGAAACACGGAACACCAATTGAATTGAATTGAATTGGATACGATATGACGCTAATTCTCCCTCCGTGAATTGCAATTACAATTCGAGCCACGAAGCATAGAATATTTTTTCCCATGTTTGGTTTTTTTGGCGACAAACATTTTTGGGGGATAATTTTATGCAATGAAAATGATTTATGACTTAATCACACACATTTTTACGTAGAATTAGGAATTACATGAAAATTGCGCATTGAAGCCAAAAACCAAGCCTGGCTTGGTATGCCATGGCCTGGGAAGGGATGGTTTCACTTGACTGTTGACAAAGGTGTTGAAAAGTTGCCGAGTTGCCCACAAAAACATAAAAACATGATACAAACTCCCAAAAAAGAGGAATTTTTTTCTGCAAAAAAAAACGAAATATAAATCTGAAGAGATGACGATGACATTAGTATTTTTTACGCGAGTGGGTCGACAAAGTGCCAGAGAGTCTACTCGAGCTGAACCAGGCCAGAACAACACAAGACAAGACAAAGGTGTAGAGGGGGCTATTACATTACAATTATTATTATCATTAGTACATGTAAACAACATGGCTACGATACGATTGTGACTGTGACTATGACGGGGACAAAAAAGAACAAAAATATGTTGGATATTTTATGATAATTACAGCATCGGACTGTGTCCTCTGTCAGTCAAGTCAGTCATTTCAACTCATCATCAGCATAGTCACCGTCATTATCAGTTCATATTCCACCTCCACAAAAAAATTTGATAATATTGCACATTAAGATTTTTTCACAATTCAACACATTTTTATTTGCCAATTCTTTTTCGCAAAGGCGCAGTTGCAGAAAGCCCAGGGTTTTGACATTAAAACGTGGGTACAATTAGACTTTATGAAGTTTAATCAATTATTCCATAAAGCATCTATTTGTCCAGTAGAATTAATGTCAATCTTTGAGGTTCACTTACAATTAGTTCCCGAACTTTTTCGATATCTACGTAAATGGGTAATCACTTTAAGCATGAGATTTCCTCAATTGCCACTCTAATCCAAAACAACGAAAGCAAGACTTGTAGTTCATATTTTTACTTTAAAATAACTTATCAAAATACATTTAACAACCCAATTACCCACAAACGCCCCAAAGCCATTTTCATCTCTGTTCCAATCCAAAGTCAAACCGACTTTGTTCCTCCCTCTTCACCTCAAATGACTTACATATTTTATGTAATGCAATACATCGTCTTGCACTTCCCAGATGAAATCTTTTTCTGAAATGATCAAAATCACAAATCACAAATGAATGCTTTTTATCATCATCAAACTTAATTTGCAATTTGGATTGATGACGATGATGGATTTCATCTATTCATCTGACTGAACTCGACTTGTCTTTTGTTATTTTGCAATGTGCATCTTGAGCTAAAAATACAAAAATTGTATCATAATCATAATGATGAACGCTTTCAATTTCATGAAACAGAGTTGAATAGAATTAGAGTTAGTCAGGGTCGATTTTTATAAAAAGATGGACGACGTCTCAGGTTCATAATCATCATCATCATAATCATAATGATTCTATTCCTTCCAAGTCCAAGCAAAAGATGATGATAAATTGGCAAAATAAAAAATGAAAATGCTGTTCGCTCCGTTCGTTCTCATCATTCAAGTCCAAGTCTCATTGAACATTGTGAATTGTGATCATGATTATGATTGAGTAACTTAAATGCTTTCGTTCTTGTCATGCAGAAAAAAAAATTAGTAATTTATTTCTTCATGAAAATGAAGAGTAAAATGCAAATGAAATGCAAGGCTGTATTTACGCCTCAAAGAAAGTTTTTCAAAGAAAATGAGAGTGAAGAATAATTGTTTACCTTGATAATGAAATGAAAATGAGTGACTTCATATATTTTTCTTGAAAAAAAAAAAATGAAAAGGAAGAGTAAAAAGGGAGTCATGTATCAATCTCTCGCGCTCTTGATCGGAATGAAATAGGAAGACAAGACAAGACAATGACGTGATATGATATGATGGGAGGATTATAAATTAAGCTTCGTTTAAAAATAAAAATCTTGTTTGATTGGGAAGATGAGCGTGAAAAAATGAAGAAGAAGTAGTCGTGATTGTGATCTCCTTTCATTTACGGAAATATTTATAGTTTGATGGAGTCGCAGCAAAGTGACAAGTGATCACTATGTAAAAGGCCACCTTTGTCTCGATTTGAGAGTTTGAGTCCCGTGGACGTAAAATATTTAATAAGGTCGTGTGTCTCTCAATTCAAGTTTAGTGTTTACGGGTGCTACTAATTTGTAATTATGATTGTGCACCTGACTGCATGAGATTTTTTTAAAAGTCTTTTATGGCTTGGTTTGGTTTTTAACGCATTGCATCTGGGTCTGGGGTAAAATTCGTTTTCTTAAGATTTTTTTTCACCACTTAAGTTTGACCTTGGATGAAACGCTTGACAAGTAATGTAATGCGACGCAATTGTGATTGGGAATGATGAATGGGAGAAAATGGATGAAGTTGATTTTTTTTTACAGTAAATGCTTTAGGGCTTCATTTACTTAAGGTGCCTGACAGGATTAAAAGGACGCGCAAGTTTTCTTAAATATGGCAAATGCATAGTTGCTAGACAGCTTCCACTCATCAAATTCTGTTTCTGGGT
>JAHZMX010005586.1:0-22769 GCA_027743895.1 Seira musarum
ATTTACTTAAAATTACTGGTTTACTTAAGTAATTCCCAAAAAAGTGAACAGCCCCATTATAATGATTATAGATATGGACGACTTTTTCAATTGTGTGGGGGATGTACTCTGGTGGCCATTCACTAATAAAAAGAGTAGCAAAAGGTTGCTTGGTTGGATAGGGTGAACCTCATTTGTGACAATACCACCAACGCCATAATCAAGATCATAAAATAATGACAAAACCAAAAAGAGACATAGAACGGTAGAAAAAGTTTTTTTCATTTAGAAATGCGGCAACTAGTTTCAATCCTGAGTTGAGGTTTGAGGCTAGCCCAGGCCGACAGTATGAGTTAGTTAAATCCGAAATGTAATGCCACTGCAATAGCAATAGCGATTGCATTGATGTGGGTCTTTCTTAGTCGTCAACTTGTCCGTCCGACTCCTTGTGGAGTCTACTAGTGCGTCGTGGAACAACCCGTTAACTCCAACACGCTCATGTGATGTGAAAGTTTTGCCACTGCTGGATTTTCTAACTACAGCAATTCAAATTCTATTACATTTTGTGCATGAGCTGTAGTAAAACAAAAGTAACAGTCCATCTGCTATAAAATATGCATGGATTTATAAAAAAAAAGATCAGCAAGTATACCTATGAAGGCTATGAAGACAAAAGTACGGGTTTGCTAACTGTTCTTGTCGTACTATATAGCCCTAGCCCTGGTAAAACCTTTTTACGACCGCCGCCACAGAAACGACCACTGAATCATTCAACTTTACTTGCAAAACCCATTATTTTTTCCTACAGGAAAGTATACCAAAGTGCGTATAAAAAGTCCATGAACTGAAATAAAAAAGCCGGGTACTATGTCTCTGTATTTCCGGTTTTCAGTAGTTTCCATTTTCTTCTCCTGAAAATAAAATCATCGAAGAAAATAGCTTCAATGCTTGCGACGTTTTTAGGCGTCATTTTTCGTGGGGTGAATAGACGTGGGAAATAGGATTTTAATGGAATATATATAGAACAATATTATCAAAGCTAACATATCTGTATCTGTGTTTGAGCATGCATTTAGATTAAAACCATTTTCATTCATTGAAGCCAGATCAAACTTGGAGTGCCATAGAGACAAAGTACCATAATCAGCACGCCTTTAATGTGATTTACGAAAGCCGAACAGTCATCGTCATAAATGGACTCATCTTTCCCTTTCGGAATGTTCTTTGGGAGGAGGGCTAATGAATTAAACAGAAATGGAGAATGAAAATACGGTCTGCTATCGCTATCTCAGAATGCGCCACCCTCGTATTGATATTGCGGTAGCATCTGCTTTCAATGGAAACGAGGTGTAATTTTGGACAAAAAGTGCTTAAAACTGAGAATAAGTGTTACTTTGTCCAGTAGCACAAAGCGACTCATTCTTTAAATACGGCTATGTCAAATGCTTTTTTACCAATTCTCAATGCAAACACGATTTTAATTTTTAAAATAATGCGATAGAATCAAACCTCCAAATCAATAGTCGTTTGTATGTTTAAACAAAAGCAAACAATGAGTAGGCGTGGGCGTTTTTCGTGACAAGGGTTGATGTAGCGTTTAAAAAGATGAGGATATGAAGTCTTCCACTTACAAAATGATATTCCATTATGTGTATAGAGGTGTGGATTGAATGTAATTTGTTTTTCTTTTTGCTTTTTTAAAGTAGGGCTGAATGAATATAAAATGATAAACAATGACAACATATATACTTGAAGCAGTAAAGCAACGAAGGATGAGAGAGATGAGAAAAGATGCAAACCCGGTACTATTTCGCCGGTAATAAATTATCCCATTTTAGGCATTATCACATTGTCTAAAACTCCGTTGAAAGAAGAGAGGAAGAACCGGGACCAACGACCAAATAAGCCTCTTTTAGTAATTTTGTCTCGACTTTGCACAAAATACAATGCAATATTCGAGTCTCTTTGAGTACAATGATATAAATATGCATAATGTATTCATATTCATAAAACACAATATTTTTTAATGACGATATTTGTAAAATAAAATGTTTAAAGTGGTAGTAGTAGTGGTGCAATATAACAATAGAGAAGCATTAGGGAAGACATGCATGCATAATAATAATAATGCAATCACTCTTTTTATCATCATCGTCATCCCAATCCCTCCTTTTCTCTGTGTGAGAGAGAGACGACACAAGGAAAAATGCGAGGGCGAAAGGAAAATTCGTGATTTAGCGTGGTATCAAATTAAGCAATTGAAGCATTTATGGTGTCAACCATTCAATCGTAAATATTCCGTACATTACCGTAGAATATCTGAAAAAAGTTAATATCTGTAAGTTCTTTCTTTTCCTCACGTAAGTAAAGAAATGCCTACGCGATTATTTATTTTGCTTTCTTTTTTTCTCTCTCTTTTATCTCTCGAGGGGGCATTGCGAAAGAAAGAAGTTAAAGTGTAGCCATACAATTCAATACATACAAAAAAAAAGATGATAAATGATAAACTCTTCATCTCTTTTCTTAGACACACAAAAGTTCAATATTTTGATTTCTTTTCTTCAAATCTTTGAATTCCTTTTATTCAGAGGGGCATGAACTTTTTGGGCATCAGCACAAAGTCTCGTAATCCTGATTACGTACAATGATTTTTGAGGTTTAATGAAGAAGGCTAGCTGTGTGACAACCTGCAAAAAAATAAAATGTATAAATGAATTTCCAATTCATTTCCTTCCTACTCTCAGCGTTTACATATTGTATGAAATGTAATGTATTCTAAGTTCTAACTTTTTGTTGCTTGATTTCAATCCAAACTGCTTTAGAAGAAAACAAGACCACCAACAAGGCAAACAAAACATGATGATGAAAAATAGAAGTTTTTTAGCTGGGCTTAGCATGATTTTTTCCTTTACTCTTAAAAAAACACACACATATGGTTTTGCAAAAGCCGTTTTTTGCTGCTGGGCCTCTAAAGGAGCAAAACAAAATTGGAAATGAGATAGGATTCACGGGCGTATTTAGTAGTAAACTTGAAGTGATTAGGGTGGCAAAATTCGCTTGCAATTTAAAATATAGATATGATTTTAATAATAGTATGCACGTTTTAAAGACTAATTGCAAACAAATTCGAACAAAAAATTGTGAATGAATGAATGATCAGAGTTTAATTTTGCCCCTAGGAATAGAAATGCTCTGTAGTGTATGAATGTTTTTCAGTTTGTACATAGAAAATGTAAACATTTATACTTAACATTTTTACTTGGCGTGTGCATACCGCCACGCATTCCAGTTCTCAAATTGAGAATGGAACTGAACTGCCAATGCCAATAGCAGACTGAAAAAGTACACACTTTCTTTAGTATTGCATTGTACAACAGTTTGACTTCATAACAATAAAGATAAACCGATGTTGTACAAAATCGAAGTGAATGGGGTTAACAACGAGCATTTCTCTTATCGTTAGACTCGTAAAATGAAAAGGGTGAATTAGCTTTTCAGACATTTTTGGAGAAAATTTTCGTTTCCTTAGAACGATGTTCAAGTTTATGATGACGATGATGATCATCATGAACAGGATCATGAGGCTGATGTTTTAAATGTGACAATGCTCGGGAAATGCCATGAATTCATGAATGAGCACGTTTCGCTTTTCTAAAAAAAAATGTATCAGATTGGAAAACACAAAAAATGAGATTGTGTAAATGCCAAATTTGGAAGTGAACATTGGAGTCAGATCTCTAATGACTGACCGGAAATTTCTTTTGTAAAAACGAGATTTTTGCTTTTGTGAGAAGTTCAAGAAACGTACTTTGTACAAAAACGATGCTTGAAATGCGGAGTAACATTTTTGCTCTAAGAGATGTTTCTCCATTTACCAATACAGATTGAATATACATATTACATAGTACGTAACGCACTGACGACAATTTAGGTAGGGCCAATTTGGTCCAAGAAAAGACTGCATAAAAATTGCTGCATTTACTTGACTTCCGATTCAATGAACTTTTTTTAGAAAAAAACTCATTGAGATAGCCATAGTCATGACTAAAATTAGCCACTTTTCTCTTAGGAAGCCGAGCAGGGAAGTAATGGAAACGCCGCATGGAGAAAACAGGCAACAATAGAAACGCAATAATAGGTACTGGTACTGCTACCACATAAAAATGAGTTTTTTTACACACAGCCTTTCCAATTCCAAGTAAAGAAGAACTCCCGGTGCAACGAGATGAAAATTGGTAGTGGCAAAAAATAAGTGCACGGAATAAAGTGGATTTTTTCTTAAGGCAAGAAAATAGATCCTAGGAAAACACTGCAGCATAAATGCTGGAAGCAAACAAAGGTCGTTGCCGTGTTTGTTACCAATGTTTACTCTTTTCTCTCATAAATAAAGCATGGGAGTACTTAAAGAAAAAAAGCACCATTACATTTGGCGAAAAGGGAAACGATAATATTAGAAATTGTACTGCAGCAAAATAAAAATGCGATGTAGCATAGTCTCTCTAAAGCATTACGGAATTTTGTTTTTAAAATGTTGAGTTTCCCAACATGAGTGGAAAAAATAGCCATTGCATTGAAATAGGAAATCTTTTGAAAAAAAATGCCCACCTACTCTCATCTGGAAGAGACAAAGTCATGTTCAATTTCTGCCTAACTAGTTACTTCGTCTTTTATCAGCAAAGCACGCAAACATGTCCAGAATAAAAGTTTAAAGAAGTATTAGTGCCATGAACCACAGCGAACGAAGAAAATGAGGAAAACATTTCCTGCAAAAGTGTTCCTTCCCCTGTAAAACTACTTACTTACTCTGCCGTCTTGCTGCTGGTTGTAAACCAATTCTGTTGAATCATTCAATTGTGTACAAGCTAAACTGTAACAATGCCATGACTCTGGACGCACATCTTCTCTTCTCAGGGAAAATGTCTTTACTCTCATGAGGTTCACTTCAATCATATTCGGGCTCTATTTTTCCATCTCTTTGTGGATATTTACGAAACGCATGGTTGGCTCACTGGTTAGAAAATGTAAGATAAAAGGAAGAAATGATTCCCAAACGATCGTCACGGGATTCCTTGTGCCGTGCCAAATTTCTTTTGTAATCGTTCTTCATCTTCATCATATTATCCAGCTTAAATGCTTTTGAGAATTTCATGACGAACAACTGGAATCCTATTGGTAAAAATTACACCCATAAAAATCCTATCATTATCATGCTATTTTAAATCTGCAGCTGCAAAAAAAATAGTTAAAATAGGGAGGGAAGAAAAAAGTGTTTGGCAAAATACTTCGCATAACTCATTCTTGTTATCAGGCCTTGGTCTGAAGAAAAAGAGTTTGTTCGTGGCTTTTGGCTTGTACGTTTTGTTACTATAAAAATTTAACAAGATTTGAATTTTAGTCTTATCTCAAAAATAGGCAACGCCATGCCAGCCACAGAAAAGATGTAAGCAAAGAATGAAAAACCTTTCTTCTTCTTATTTCTCATCAAGCAAAGGAGAGAGGAAACCATGCAAGGGAAACACGCAAAGGAATGATCTATGACCAAAGTGCATAACGAATTCATTCCTCGTATCAATTACTACAAAGAAAAGAATGTATAAAACACGTTGCAAGAGACAGTAGGCTTCTGGTTTTCCAGAGTTTTTCCTTTCTATCGTCGCTGAATCACTTTCAATTTTCTCCCTCATGCGATCATTTTGAGAAGTGAAGTAATGTTTACCTCTATTATTAGCTGTATTATTTCTTGTTAATTATAACCTTCAGTTTGTAATGTGTCTTGTGCAATGGCTGCTTTTTTGACAAGAGTCTGGAGCCAAATAACACTCTTATCCATTATTAGGAGATTTTAATGCAGAAAACCTTTGAGATACTGTTACAATTCACAACACGTGAAATATAGAGAAGTAGGAAATTGCTACTACACAGTTGCATAGCCGTAGCTGAGGATACTAATAAGAATACGCAAACAACATTTTAACATTCTTTAGCTCGAAAGATTACTCCAGCAACAATTTTTAGATGAAGAAGGGTTAATTTATATCTTTCTCTGGAGGCATTTAATTTCATCGTAACAAATTCGAAATGGCTAATTATTGGCCTTTGGGATTAGGATTTGGAAATGGATTTGAAATCTTATTCAAGAATAATTGAATTTTTATGGTTCTTCAATTTCGTTGCACTCATCGTCAGAAGACAAGCAACAAATTCTTTTATAATACTTTCAAATACTTTTTCAGTAATCCAAAATCGGATTTTTTTCTCTTATTGGCCAGCTACATTTATAATAGCATGAAAGGCTTACGATTTTTTTTTTGCATGGACAGACAGACAGACATTTCAGGCGGCATTGAATGTTTCACTACATAATAGATAAATGAATTGTAAACATTACAGATTTTTTTATACAGACACGTGAGACAATATCGATTTGAATGCATTTTATCGAAATGCCTGCTTTTTGTTTTATAAAATGTACAGTAGTGAAATGATTTGTATGCGTGTGGGATTAGTAGTATAGTTTCATTTTTTAAAACAAAACTTGAAACCTTCAGTGAGGTTTAGGTTTTTGTCTCTCACATAAAGAGCATTACCTGAATGAAACAAAAAAACTAGGTTCACAAATATTGTATGCATTATCACGAAACCGTCCTCCTACAATTTCCAGAGCCAGAGCAAATAAACTTCACAAGAAGGAACATTTTACTTCCGTGTATTAAAGCAAATGAACTTTGTTGGCAGTTGGCACCATCACAATCTCTAAAAAGGTGGAAGTTGAAACGATTTTTAGAAAACAATGCTTCAAACTTTGAACTTAAAGCATAGAATCAATATCAATGTCGGCAGGTTGTTACATTGAACCAATTGAGTTTAACAGTTTAAAAGGGGTTTCGTACAAACATTTTTTGAATGACTGAGCTACTGAAACTTAAAGTGAAATCTAATCATGGAAGAATTAGGTTTGTCAAACGCTAAATATGCGTTGGTTCATTCACAATCGATTTCCTGTGAGCTAGATTTCAATGTGACAATCTTATTCTAAAAATCTGCAGTCTACTAAATAAATACATTTGCATAAACTACATGTTATATTCTCCCTGTTGCATGCACTATCGTAAAGCATCTAACGCAGTAAAAGTAAACAATTGTGTTGGTCTCATCTTATCTACTTGAGAAACTTGCGTTGTCTTTTAATTTACGTGAATCCCTCTGATGTTTGCGTTGCGGCAAATTGCACAAATGTTAGAACTATTGCATTAATTATTCAGGTACCATTACATACGTGGTATTTAAGGATTATTCAGTAAATTTAATAATTGTAAGCTAAATTAAAATGAAGTAGAATAAATGAAATAAAGGCACTGGTTTCTTACCAGTAACAGCACAAAGCTTTACATGAAAAGACTATATTGTAAATACGAAAATCGTTGGTATTTTAATAAAAACACTAGTAAATCAACTTTTCTCCATCTTGTCAAAGGTCTCGTCAAATGTTCGTTGCAATTCTCCTAAAAATAGTCTTTGGAATTTTTTTTTGGTATTGCCTCATTACTGAACAGAAGAAAAAAAATAAAACTGCTTTTGAATAACAAGATGACAAAACATATGCGCACATGCTTTCCATTTTAAAATATGCAGTTCATTACATATTATAGATGTAAGAACATTTCAAGAAATAGACGCAAATCAGAATATTTATCATCACTATGAAGCATCGTAAAATACGTAGGATTATTTCAAGATTTGAAAAGATAACTTTCAGACAAATTTCAGCATATTTGGTGATGTTTATGTCATTCATTCATTATCTTTAGCAAACTTCTTGTCAGAAGAGTGGCGGTTCCGACAAATTAGCGACAGAAAGATACGTCACGCAAGACGAACCGAGATACAAAAAACGATATGCAACGGAAGAAAATGTGCAAAACATACTCAAACTTGATGTTTCGAATGTATTTATGTGTACTCGCGGTGTCGGTCGGTATTCCAAATCTCTTGGCAGATTAAGCTTACCAAAAAATGTGCATGATTTAAAAATGAAAAAGTTGTGGCTGTGCGTGTTAAAGCATTCCGTGCCTCGTATTGGACTTGGATATTTTTGTGTGAATCGACACTTTGACATCAAGTAAGATTGCAGGAGTTCATCATGTTTGTTTTATTGAATGTTATCGTAAAGTAATGTCGGATGCTAACATTTATCTTTCCTCATATCAATTCAACCCTGCGTGCATGAATAAGTCGTCGGTGGTCGGATGTGATTGTGAGGTAACATTCTATATTTACCACGTACTTATTTGATCCATATTTTCCTGGACTACATCAGTAGTCAGTACAGTACATTTCTAGCCCATTCGGTCTTGAACTTCATCGACCACCCCAAATTTTTCAACGGTCCAATTTATTAGAAAATCTTTCTTCTAGAACAAAGACTTTCTTTTAGAAAATGGAAAAGCCAAACCAAGCTCAAGCTGGATGAAACAAACCAACTCTCATAGACAGTGAAGAAGCCAAAAATTTTTGTTCATGAAAGACATGACACAGTAGCTGAAGCTGAGCCGAATCATAGCCTTGGCCTTTACGTTTTGACGCCGTGTTTCTTCCATAACAGATACACATATACGCTATATTTTATACACTTTTATTTTGGTTAACGGTACACTTGTGATGACAGAAATTTTATGCTGGGAAATGTTTTCTTTCGCTCAAGTTCATATCGTAAAACAACATGAGTAAACACGGTTTTCATTAGAATTTACTATCTAATGTATTTGATTCAATTTATACTTATCTGCATTATGGAGACAGCTGCATTGCAATTGAATTAAATGTGTAGCTCAATTTTAACTTAAAAATTCCATTAAACCATAGTTCCCATAAATATTTGCAAAATTTAATTGAAATATAACGAACTATGGAGTGTCAGAAGAAAGTAATAAATAAGTAATTTTATGATCACATTCTTAATAATTTCGTATCCAGCTTGATTATCGAAATTAGAGGTATTATCGCAGCATCAGAGAGACTGGGCAAGTTTTAGTAGGTCATTAACAAATTAACAAATGATTTGGTGTATCCTTCTGTCTTTTATGCAAAGAATTAAAAGAAACATACCTAACGTGATCTATGCACGCACACAAATGAGTAGATACATATATGACCATTCAGCATTTAATGATAGCTCCTTTTCCCTTGCCTAATTCGCATTACTGCAAACTCCTTAATTAAAGCATGGATTAAAATCGATTTAGGAATGACATAGGTTAACATTTATTACAAGCACATGGTGCAAACAGCCATAAATTAATTGATTGAACGAGTACAGAGACGGAGAAAAAACAAAGAGTAAACTCAATTTCTGTTCAATGCCATGAAATTCAAATGAGGCAAGAGCATTCACTCAACTCATTTGATATCAATTGTTGATGGCGCGATGACTTGAGGAAGGCTCTAGCAATAAAAAATAACGCACGACAACCACACCCACATCATCGTATTTAATTTATCATTTCCCAAAGAGTCCTAGTTCGAAAAATCAAATCAAGCTATTGCAGATGCAAAGTAAAGATAATTTCTTTTAGAGCAATCATTAATGCTTTGAATCGTTAGGTCCCTTACAAGAAGAGCAATGTGCATGCTGTGCCACAAAAGTGTGCGAATCTCTTCATACGTTTTTTCTCATGTACATGCAATATGCACTATCATCCTATTATCATGTAAATAAATTATGTAAAAACATTGCAAATGTCATGAACAGCGGTATAAATGTGACTAAACGTAGAAGTTGCAACCCCAGTAAAAACAAGAGGTAAGGTAACAAGAGTCCATCCCTTTTGTTTTCTTCACCAATTTATTTCCTTAACTAAATTCGTTTGTCTAGTTGAGCATATAACTACAGCCTACCCCCACCTAATCAGAGTCAACCCTTATTAAAAATTCCTATTTTGACATACTTTTTATTTCATGCAAAAAAAGTAGAGGAGCCACGAGTCAAAACTTGCATTTTCATACTTAATCATGACAAGAAGCGTCTCACTCGTTCGTTCCTAGCAATACGCAGTAATCGCTTCACACTTACTAGTGTTTGGTGTACACATGAAAATTTCGTTGTTCAGTCCTCAACCAGAAGGATAAGAAAGCCAGAGGCAGCAAGCAAACTTTCGTTGGTGATTAAGGATTTGTCCTGACCTAAACCTCAACCGCATTATAATATCAACTGACTCGTTTTGTAAAAGAAAGAATTGAAATTTGTTTGGCTATTTGGTTTTGCTATTTGTTTCCCCTAGTTCGCAACATCAATATCATTTACTTACTCAACTGGGAAATTTTGAAGACACCATTGGGGAAAGACTAGTTAACGTTGAAAAGCTAAATTGTTTAATTGCTGTGCCTGAATTAAGTGGTACGTTAAACCGTATTAAACATTCGTGATCGTTTCGAAGACGCTGTCGTGTCATTCTTCAAGAGGCCGGATCACTTTGTTTGCCGAGAGGAGAGGAGATATGCGTGATCGCATTCATGCAAACGAAAAAGACGAACAATGAACATGGTTAAAAATTCAACGTATCGATTGAATGAAGAGGCTGCAACAACCACGACATAAGAGCTAGCCAGCAGCCGTTTTCTTTTCTTTGCTTGTGAAATAGCCACAATTCACAATTTACTCAAAAGATTTCTTTTTTAACCCTTTCGGTCATAACGTGTAAAATGACTACTCGGAAGACTCTTCTTAAATACATACATGAAATGAAGTAGTGTGTTCTGATTCTGATCCCGTCTTCAGATTCATGTGTAGTGTGTACATACATACGCTATAGTAAGCACAAGAATGTGAAATGCAGCGAATAAAAGTGCATCAAAAGAAAGAGTTTTTATAGTGCAGCAAACATATTCCTTTTTACCCTTTCCTTTCAGCCTTCTTTCTGAATAAAGAAAGACAACAGATAGGCCAGAAGAAGAAGAATGTTTTTTGCTCAGTTTGCTTTTCCAAGAATCTCATTGTCAAAAAATACCTGAAAACTTTGCAAATAAAAATAGTGAATTGTTACTATTATATAGTAGGTATAGTTTTTTTTATAAGTCCTTTGGTTACGTGATACAATAAAACTGAAAACGTTTGCAGTTTTTGTTACGCTTATATATGATCCAAAAACTTGCTAATTTTAAGTTGACTACTTTAATTGGATAATTGACAGTTATGGTTGGGGACAAATTATAATAGCATAGCATGTGGCTTAGAAGATGACATAATACTTTTAGCGCACATTTCATACGAACAAGCTTGAAATGAGTAATACAAACTAAACCATTCCATCATATTTTTCCTCATTCTCTAACACTTTTTTTTTGCAATCTGCCAATTATAATTGTGTTAGTCATTATATCACACTACTACTACATCAATTCTTGAGCGGATGAGAACAGTTCCAGTTTATTCTCCATGCGAAAGCGACAATAACTAAAGTGCTCTCTCCAATCTCATTCAACTCGGGATCAATTAAAAAGAGTAAGTGCGTGGAAATTTGAAAGATCTTACATAAAACATGTTTTAGTTCGGCACTTGACGAGAATATTTTCCATAAACGTTTTAGCTCATTCGAGACGATGGCCACTGCCAACGGGTCTCCTTCCAGACGAAAGGGAGCATTGCCTCCTCCACCACCTCCTCATCATGACATGTTGCCTCCAGCTTCGCCCGTGAGCTCCAGTTATTCGGAGCTCAGACGTGCAATTAAACCTCCACAGTGGCACCCAGAGTATTACCCAAATAATCACCCAGACTACCAAACCTACATATACCCTTCCAGCAATTCACAGGTAATATTTAAAGGAGCTTCAAATGATGAATGGACCATGAGCTAATTTCGTTGTTGAAAGAGTCTACTATGTAGCTGATTTATAAATTCGTCCTTTTTTTCAGGCAAGCTCTACCGTTGAAAGTTTGTATGAACCGATCATCCCACGATCGGATTCTCAATTGAGTGGCGGTATCAGAGGTTCAAAAAATTCCTTAGATTTTCGACGGTCAGAAACCCCGGATAAAGTTATGACTAGCTCATCAAAAGAGTCAGAAATCGATGAGCTAACAGATTTGCTCATGAGTTCATTGAAAAACAACCAAGTTTGTTTTGGTTAGTGAATGACATGACGTCTAAATTATCTGTTTTATGACTAATGAATGATATTTATGATTATGGAATTTACGATGAGCAATTTATTTGATATTTTTTTGATTTTGATTATCAGGGACATGCAATAAATGTGGAGATAAGGTTGTTGGGGAAGGCACTGGTTGTACAGCAATGGACCAGATATTCCACATTAACTGTTTCACATGTCGCGTGTGCGATTGTCTCCTTCAAGGAAAGTCATTCTTTTATCACGTCGATGGAAAGCCGTACTGCGAACGTTGCTACATGGTACTTTATGATTGATACTTGGAATGAAGGACAATTTTCCAATGTATTCTAATAATGAACATTCTAATATCGTGCAGAGCCGCAGCAATCGATTTCTTAAATTAAACTCAGTGCAACAATACGAATTATGTATAGATGCATAATTATTTCCTATCGCAAATTTCAGGAAATTCGCTCCCAGATGCAGCGTTTGCAAACTACCTATCATGCCAGAGCCTGGAAAGGAGGAAACTGTTCGGGTAGTTGCATTAGACAGAAGCTTCCACGTGAATTGTTACAAATGCGAGGTAAAGACTTCTTTCGCAATGCTCTAGGGATACCATTTATAAAAGTATTCGTAATTTTTTAACACGCACAAATGTATGTTTTGTCAAATTATGACTTTTTCAGGATTGTGGCCTTGTCCTACGCTCAGAAGCCGAGGGTCGTGGATGTTACCCTCTTGATGGGCACGTGCTTTGTAAGAGTTGCAACGCAAAGCGAGTTCGAGAAATGAAAATATAATGACTTATGACAATGCCAGGCCAGGATCATCCAACTCGAATTACATATAAGTAATATCCAATCCAAGTCATTAATGAAATGCATACTTTTAAATTATTTCTGAAAAAGTTAACGGAACAATGACTATAAAAAACTATACATATGCAATAATACAGACATAATCTTCGATTGCCTTTCAAGATGTATTCACTCATGTTTCGGCTACGCTTTTAAATCCATCTTTTCTATCATTTTTTACAAGGTTGAATAGTAGTAACTACATGTAGGCATATGTGTATGCATCTATTCTTAAGTACATCTAAAACTAAAGAAACAATATCATTTATTCATTCATGATCCTCAAAAAAAGTAGAAAATACATATTATTGTCATTAAATAACTCAACAAGTAATAAGTAAATGTGTACTTGTTCGTATCTGCCATAATATGTAATGTATACAGTCCAGCATACCTTTAATAGCATTTTATGTCAGTCAACAAAACAAACTTTTCTTAATGATTTACTTTAGATTATAAGTTTTCTTTAACTATTTATATTAAAGCTTATGACTAGGCTGTAAAGCAGAAAGTTTCCGTTTCCACGCAGTACTTTGTGCTCACAGTTTGAGAGGGAGGGAGGCAGGAAGGAAGGAGGATCGTCACATGAATCCATATCGCTTGGTAGAAACATTTAGACTGTAGGCACGTGTTAGTGTATTGTTTGTGATTAATCTTAACTAGACCTAGACTTAATCACATCTTTTAACGTTTTAAATGCATGCAAAAATATGTAGTGAGACTCTAGACAGTTTTTTCTTACGATTTGGCATGTACACATCGCAGAGTGGTTGAGATACAATTTTTTTTTCGAAAAAAAAAACACCCGACTTATTTTATAATCTTAAAAATTCCGTTATTTTTTAATACGCTAATTCATGGAAGGCTTCAGTTCTCTTGGTTTTTGGCTCTTCCACGCAAGGAACTCTTCTGAATTGATGGTGATAGCGAATCCACTTGTTTGTGACTGGAATTAAGAAAGAGTATATATATTTATTTTATGATTATCATATCTCAATTATTTTATTTTCAAAGTATGTATCCTATATTTAGGCATATAATAGAGTTTGATTTTGATCAAACTTTGGTTGATTGTGATTTCTAAAAGTGTTATGTTATTCAATAATAAAAAAAAAATAATTAGAAAGTGTTTAAATGTTTGGAATGTTACACTTACTCCACTTATTTCCATATAATACGCTACATCCTGCATGCCTTGTCCACGGATCTCCCCGTCCATCGGTTCTCAAGTTCCACCAGAAAACGGCTGCTCCCTTTTTGGGTTTTACCTTCACTCCAATTAGTGGAAACACAGTTGAGCCTCCAGCAGGTACATCCTCGAGCTGGGTTTCACATTAAAAAAAACATATGCATAATTTAACAATGTTTTACGAGTTTCCAACAACTTGCTCTATGAAGTTCCTTACATAAACCATGAATGTGGCAATCCTGTTGCCCCTAATTAACTCAAGAGGATTATGTAAATGATCTTCTCCGGTAATGTAATCAGTATGAGGTGAATAGCGACCAGCCATTCCATAATTAGCAACTTGATAAATTTCAGACGCTTCATTTTCAGGAAAAACTTCGAGGTTTGTAGCGTCGCCAATCCTACGACTCATTTTATCGATCAATGGTCCATCGTCTTTGTTAAGCCAAGCTCTAAATCAATACAATTTACATATTCTTTCAAATCATGCTTTCCTAATTAATTAATTAGTATTAATGAACAGGAAAGCTCCTAACTGTTTGCTTGTTCGTATGTCTGTCGCGACGTATCTTCCATCCCTGCCTTGATGCAGACTACGTTTCAGCCTTGACCTCGCTTTGTCCTTAAACTCTTCCATTTCAGATGCACACATGAAGTCATGGTAGACCGCAATGTAAGGATCAAGCGAATGCTCCTCTACTTTGTACGGACCAATTAGAGATGGTGAGTTCTCTCGACCAAGGTATCTGCATCTCAATGGGGCATCGAGTTTCGGATTCTACGAAATGAAAACCACAAACATGATCCTCATTCCTCACACAAACTAAAGTATAGATTAGGGTAATATGCATATTAAATACGAGACGCAAATGAATTGAATACGTTTACTAACCCTCAGATTTTCCCCTCTACAAAGAGCCTTGAAGTTTTCATTTTCCTCGACTGGACTCAATGGAACCATGATTTTGGGTTGATATCGTTTTATCTTTTGATATTTACGAAGTTTAGCCAGCTTCCCATTAATGGGCTTCTCAAACGTTTGCCATGTCTCGCCATATGGACCTCGTTTCTCGAGCACTTCATCATGCTATTTATAAAAAATCAAATTAGTGCTTGATAATAGCAAAGTACTCCGGAGATTGCCTATTTGCGTATCTGCATGTCTTTCATTTTACAGTGGAAATGGAAAAGTACAAACTTACTACGCGTCTGGTTGTTTCAAGGAAGGGAAGAATTTCCTCCTTCGTCGCGGTTGGAATTATCAACGTCTCATCTTCAGATTCTTCCTGAGCTCTAGACAAAGCCATTTCCAGCCAACCAACTGCCCTGTCATACAGACCTTTATTGAACGCAGCCTTTCCAAGAAAAAGACAATCTCGTGCTGAAAAAAAGAACGAATAAAGTTGATGTCGCAATTTGCTCCGAATCATCCGAAATCCGACGGACCATACATTTAAGGAAAATTTGTCATTAGTCATTATCTCGTTTTTTGGATAATTCTCAAATATTTTATTTAATGAGACAAGACGTTATCAACAATTTATGCATGACGGAGTACCTTGAACCCTTGTTCATACGATCATATCATTGTACTTCCAGACAGAAAATGTATTCAGTTTAGTTTAGTTCCAACAAGTGAACAAAAATCAATAGAATAAGAATAAAATAGGAAGGAAAAAATACTCCCATTTTAATAGGGTTTCTTACCGGAGAGCTCGTAGGGGCTTCTCTGAACGCTACTTTCTGTGGGTAGCGTTCCATGAATAATTTCTGTCAGGTTAAGAGCATAAGTGTCTTGAAGTCCAACGAGAGCCATGGATCCACCAATGAAGTCGTCAAACGTTGGCAGTTGTTCACCTTTCTTTATTACCTCGCCCACCAAGTCTATTATTTCCATCCAAAAAATAAATAAATAAATTATGCTCTCATTTATTATCTACCATGCATACATCTACTTTCCATTTATTATTCGTCTTTAAATTTATCTTGACTTCCTGGTTTTTCATAACATTTTTTTTTCTGTCACACAAGTTGAACTCACTCAGAGAGCCTTTAGTCTATTCATAAAGTTTAAGTGAACCGTGAATCCCATCTCTGATTTCATCCAAATCACTTCAATTTTTTATTGAAAAGTACTAAAATGTCGTTTAGAAAAGAATGAGATTATTAAAGCCATAATGAGTAGGGGTTGTATCTGTATGAATGAGGCCAGTCCAATATTTGAGTATGCTGCATGCTTTATTTACTCATCCGGCTTTTCAATCCGACAGTTAATCAATTTCAATAAAAAGCTATTCAAATTATGATCATTCTTACCTCCCACTTGGGTATGATTTTTGATTGCCTCTGCCACAACTTCCCAGTCAATTACAGTTCTTTTCAGGATGTGGTAGGCGTTCATAGGGTTCTCCACAATTTCCACTGCGTCATCTTCATCGTTCATGTTGATTTTATTAAAGTCTTCAATGTACCTTTAATAACAAAACAAGCTGTAGTTATTGGACCATGTCAAATAAAATCATAATTTAAAACCAAAGTCATGTAAAGGACTGGCGCTGGACTGGAATAAGCAACTACGCATTTTACAAGTTTTCCCATATTAATACTCCCCTACTCTGACCCTTGCCAGCAGCTCTTAATTATTGCTGCATGGATTTATTTTTTCGTTATAGACCATCCCAGCAATCTATTGTTGCTTACTCTTTTAATCTGGTCTCACTTTGCCCCTTGTTTTTTGAATTTGCATTTTTTGGCCTCTTGGAGTAAACGGTATTCTTCTATGAAAAATGTAATGTAATGACGCAAATTATGATTGAGGATTTGCCAAATTAACCATTTTATCGGTACATGCCATTTTTAAGGGATAAAATTATCTTCTACAACCGTTGTTGGATCGAATTCGGATTCATGCATCTTGCTCATCATCAAATTGAGGGGGCTACGCTGCTTCATTTCGCGTAATTCTTGAGAGAGTAAATGAATTTCCCTGTAAATAATTAACCTTAACGAATGTGAAGAAGTGGCTTAACCGGCACTTCAGATTTTAAAAAAATTTTACACCGCGATTAATTATTGCAACATTTTCCATTAATTTCCTCCACTACCACCACCACCAACCTAAATCCTCTCATGCTGATAGGATGATGGGTTCATGGTGAAATCGGAGCATCTTCTCATCTCAAGCACACGCACTAAATGATAAAAGGTTTGATAGCAAAAGACAAAACTTCTTTCTCAACGTATCGTACTTCAACGTCAGTAACGCTAACACGAAGATAGCAGAAAAATACTTGCTTGCTGCGGAATATACCGATATACTCGATTTTGATTTTATCATGTTCATGGCCGGATGCCTCCGCCTCAATATAATATGTAATTCAGTATACTCAAGCTCAGTGAGAAAAAAAATGAAAAAAGGTAAAATAAGAAAATGTATGTCAATCCCATTTTTGCTGAAATTAAAACTACACGTTCTCTGAGTAATACTTAAGTGTATCATACAAAATTTATTCGTGTCACCAGTCATATTATTCACAAAGGATAATCGGCTTGCGGAGCCGCGACCGGCTGTCATCAATCGCCTCCCAATAAATGCATCTTTTTTGGCGTGCCCCATCATGCCTTGATCATGCCATATCATGATTATGATCATTTTTTGAATAAATGAAATTCCGAGTTCATTCCCAACATTTGGTCATTTTAGTGGTTTTTTTATTGTCACTAGCAGTAGTTGTCACAATGAAGCACAATTTTTTATTATGACACTAGAAAAGCCTCCAAAAGTCGTCATCATTCGTCAGTCTTGCAAGTTTTATGCATTTCAGTAAACCGTGAAATTTCGAATAAAAGTGCATTCTAAAAACGCCGTGTTCCATTTTCCCATATAAAATGACTGACTGTGAATGATTTTGCTTTTGAATTGCCATCATCGTATGATAATCATTGTGCCGTGTCGTGTCGCATCACATCACATGCTGCAGACATTAGGACTCGTTCAATAGAGACCCCGATTCATCACGCATGCATATGTTTCGTTGTAAACGCCTCTTTCTCAACTTTTCACCTAACAACACATATACCTAGGTTTAAAACTAATTAATGGAATTTGCAACGTCATCTTTCTCTTTCCAAAAAAAACCCGTTTTTAATCTGCTAACTGGTGGATGATTTGTGCACAATGCAAATGTGTACCAAGACGAGCAAGATTTTTTCTGTCATAATAACGGGAAAATTTCTAGGGCTCGTTTGGTCGGACCGAAAATGTGCACATTTTAGGTTTTTGTACCTATGACTCTTCCGCATGCTTATTATTGCAAGGACCTCGACCAGTTTGATCGGATCATGCATTGTTTGCTGATATTTCGATGAACAATGCTTAATACTTTGCAAAAAAAGGTAACCAAGAAAGTAATCATTTTTCTTGCGAATATTAAAGGAAAAGAAGTATGTATGGCTTACTTTTGAACGACTCTGAGATTTTTGTCCATTACTTTGGCATATTCTTCGAGCTGTCTAACAACCTCTGATTCATGCTTGTAGAGTTTCTGCAACTCTGTCGTCGATGAAAAGATCTCGCTTTCTGGACTAGATGAGACAAATGGCTGGAAGGAAAGGAAGAGGACAAAAGTTGTAGTAACAACAAGTTGGAATGTTGACGACGACGCTGTTCTCCACCGGGGTAATACTGTCAGTCTAAAACTAAAATTTTTCGGTGAACAATGACACTTTGTAGGAGGATGGACAATACACTGTTCATCTTGTCTGACTGAAATATTATTTGACATTGCCATCATATGAATTAGGATAGTATCCGAAGACGACAAAAATAGCGGGTTCCTATAGTTTCAAGCGTACTAAATAAATACTCCTCGCCACGAACACAAAAAATTGAGGAACAAACACAAAAAAACAATAGTTTCTATTCTAAATGACCAAAATTTTTATTAAAAAAACTGGTTTTCTACAATAAACCATGCACTGAAAAATGCTGTAGAGAGGCTTTCATCGTGATACAATCTTAGGGCACATAGTAAGTGTTTGTACCAACCTGCGCCGTTGCTAAAGGCCTACTGAATAAGCAAGCAACTTTTTCCTCAGACATAAAAAACTTAGTGAAGTGGTAATCAGGGTACTGTGCATGATACGAACCTTTTAGGTCTGATTTCTCACGTAGACATTGTGAATTGCCCTTTGCAATTGAGCATTCTCTACGCATATATGATCATTCATTTTTAGCCATTCATGTATTCATACAGGATGCTGATTCATGAAGACTATCTGAACTCGTAGGATGGCAGACACCTTAACGAATAAAGTGACAAGGCTTATGAAATCGCAAATCGGTTCAGTAGAATCATCCTAATCTCATCCTAATAAAATGTGACAGTAAATGTAACATTGGAAACTTCATAAACTTATGGTGTTGAATGTTCTCAGACACTATGCAACTGGCAGAAAAATGGTTTGGACCATTAAAAAGGTCAAGTGATTTACGCGATTGTACTGAAATTTTTTTCGTGAATTTTGTCTTGTAAGAATTTATTTTTTAAAAATCTTTTCTTGGCTCCTTCGTCATATCATATCAATATCATCATTGTGATATGCAGATTTTCAGATATGCATCCCATGGCACAAAATAAGTAATTATTTATTTTTAGTATACCATGATTACTATCGCAAGACCATGATGATCGTATGTATATTTCCTTCATGTGCAGAGTTCCCGTAGGCTTCGATTGTTTTTCCATATAACCTATTCATTATGCCTGCGATTCTGGGAAATGCAAAGCGTTTCATTTGAGTTAAAATGCAATGCTGCATGGATTTTTGTTCGAATGGAAACATAAATGTTTACAATAATTACATATATGGACTCAGTATCTTCAGGATCTGAGGATCTCCCGGAAATCGATTATTCTTTATTCACCACACACTTTCCATGTTATTTGATTTACTCTATTTCATACATACTACTTCGCATAATCATTGCAGCTCAATCACCATGGGTTGAGGCTGCCATGTTTTACAGGAATATTTGTTAGTGCCATTCTTCTCTTGGTGTAGATAGTCTCCACTGGAGACTCTCCAGTACACTATCCATTTCAAAATTAAGAAACATCTTACGATTAGATTTAAGTCCGTCATGGGATTCTAACTTTTAATTTTAATATAAAAATTTAGTCTGCTCTATAGACGCCACCCGACGTTAATATGGCGAGATATTAGACTCAGCTTTCAAAGAGTAGCGTGCTGATATCTTCGGTAATGCATAAAAGCTGCCGTTTATTTCTGCCGGTTGGCATCCTTATGAATTCAATTCGAGGAACCGGGAATTTCACTAGTGGTATTTAGATTGTCTGAATAGCTTTAATCTCAAGTCCCATGTCGAATCCGTCATGGATGATTGCTCTTTGCGTTTTCTCTTCCACAGCTAAATTATATTAATGCCATAGCTGCAGAGATGTTGAGTCAATCATTTTTCGTTACAAATTTCAAATTACCATTACCTATTAACTGGAAATCACCCATTGAACGAGTGTAAAATATTGACGGTAATAATTCTTTCCTTGTGTTGAAAATTGATGATGGTAAATAATAAACTTAAAAAAAAGAACTACATATAAAGATTGCACACATATTTAATACTTTCCCACCTTTGTTATGAGTCGATCAGATTACATTAATTCAGCAACTACAAAATTTCGCTGTAAATGCAATCTTGTAAAAATGATTTTCTTTCACTCTTTTCAGATTTTTTTCAGCTATAAACGGCAGAATCAGCGGTTTAATTTTTTCTGAAAGAAACGTGGCTCAATCAAAAGCGGTTGAAAAACTGCGTAACTTTCCAAAATTTACAAATTTTTAACGGTCAACATCAGGAAACCGTCGAATTTTTTTGTAAATGAAACATAAGTAGGTATATGGCTTGTGATGGCTCATTCGAAAGAATATTTAAAATTGAGTGTGACTGCAAATTTAAAATTTTGAATTTTTTACAATCAAAGGCGAAAAGCCGTTTGAATTTTTTTCTATGGAACATATACTTATTGCTTCTGATGGCTTATTCGAAAAGTATTTTTAAATTATTCAATTTATGCGATCATGTCAATTATGAGACGACAGATAATAAAAACTGCATAGAACTACTTTCTATAAGACAATGAAGCTTAAAAGTTTGAAAGCAGCATTTTTACAGTTCTTTTAGTAGTTCTTCGTCAATCAGTACTTCTACAGGTTCAGCTCTCAGCTGCGTCGCCATCCCTGTATCATTAAGAGCTTTTTTACAATTATTTTTTTTAATTAATTAAAAACCGTACAAAATTAGATATAGCAACTCGACCCTTAGTAAATCTGCTAATACCTTGCTTCCAGCTTATAACACATTATCCAGAATTTCAATTGGTAGACATATTTCCTACTGACTATTCCGTTGGAACTACTGCCCTTGATTCTACTGACAACTTTTCAAGGCAAATGAAAATGAAAATTAAGAATTTTTGCACTTGTAGCATGTGAAATGGTTACTACACCAATACTTGTATGGAACTTCGGAAACTCATCAATTGCCAATTGTTGTAAAATGACAAAACAAGATGGTTGCATGTAAATGAATCAATAAAAGGCTTTCGTTGAGTGCCAAAAGGTACGGTGTGAATGAAATAAGAATGTGTATGTCATGAACAGAATTAAAAAACAAATGGTGTAGCAGTTAAAATGGATAATTATAGCATTGGTTCTCTACTGCCAAATTTGCGGGGTATTAGGTCCAAGGATTTGGCAGGAAATTTTTTTAAAGTAAACGGGCGGAGACCGTTGGATTTTTTCAATGCAACATAATATAGCTTGTGATAGCTCATTCAAAAGGTCTCTTAGTTTAAGGTCAAATTATTGTCAATTATCCGGATATGATATACATAACGCGAGAGGAAATGGAAAATACTTCAGAAATACGTTTTTGAAATTGAGGCTATTTAGAGCAAATGTGATGAAAACAGTACAGCTCTTTCACCAGTTCTTTATCAGTACTTGCACACTAGGGCAGCTACGCAACTTTAGATTTTAACAGCATTTAGTATTGGGTAATATTAAAATGTTCTGACGCTTACAGTGTACATACGTAAATATTAATCGCTAATCAGTCTTATCTCATTTCACTTGGGTAATGACATTTTTGCGGATATTTTTGCCTGAGAATGCAAATGCATGGCGTCATTCAACTATTTTGTTTTGCTTATGCACCAAAGGATCAATGGGACATACAAATGCATACATGTTAGTACCAGTGTTGGACTTCCGTGGGAGTTACGAGCAATATTTACTTTCTTTAACAAAATTAATCTGACAGGTACAAAAGTCATAAATAAATATGTAAGTATGTACGTAAAATCTGTTTTCCAGATCCAGTTCGATTGCGATGACATTTTTAGGAAGAGAACCTAATGCTTTACAACTACTTTGTGCGTACAACTCATCATCAACATCAACTCTACATAGTTAATTTCCGTGAATGAATAAACACGAACCACGATGTAATGTTTAATAGTCACGTGGACTCACGTGTAGTGTTAATTCATGGGTTTTCACAGAAAGTATTTATTACGTAGCTGAGTCATCAGCGGAGTATTGATTTC
>JAHZMX010005587.1:0-12662 GCA_027743895.1 Seira musarum
ACTGCAAAAAACTGTTTTCTTTGACAGCTTATGGATCTTTGGAGAGATTGAGACTATTCTGAGAACATCTTTTTCGTATTTAACCCTTTTTCTCAGCTACGTCTTTACAGCTGTATTAACAGCTTTATTGCAAGATGATAAGAAGAAATGGGATCCGCTTAAAAGAATATTGCACAAGCATTTCAATACTTTGTAAATGAAAAAGCCATCGTTCATGATGTACCTACTTCTGCCAGCAATTCCAAGATTAGAGCAACAGAACTGGGTTCATTTAACTACTTAGTGTGATGGAATTATTTGGGTAATTTGATAAAACGTGGCAGCTGTCACACCACATTGCCATGCCAGTATAGCACCCGCCCTCACCTCCTTCCTTCACTAATGCAAATTATACGACTTCAAGAAATGATGATGAATTGATGCGATTCAGCATTCAAATTCACTGTAACATTGTTCTAAAATGACTAATTCCCTTGCTGCCATGTGATTACCCATCCCATTTATTTTGCATGCAAATCTTTAATTCTAAGTAAAAGCTTTCTTATTTCAATTTTATCCATTACTGGAAATTTCTGATATGCCTTCATTATATAAATTGCTTGTGTTCCTTCTTCATATCAACTATCTCTTCGTGTACTACTACAATTACAGTTTTTGGAACGGTGAGCAGCAGCTGTAACAAAAAAAAAATAATCTGGGAATAACGATGAAGAGAGCAATTTACACAATTTCTTGTAGCATTAATATCATTTCAGCATCAGGTCAAGTAGTATCTAAAACAAAACTTGTTTTGCGTGTAGCACATCACCTTGGTGAATAAGGTGGGATATATTATTGTTATCTATGCCTACGTTAAATTCAGTCTCGTATCTTGTTTTCCCTTCGGCCAATCAAACAATGGGAAAGGCTATAAGATTAAAATTCTTGAAATATCGGTGAATCCGAGTTGTGAATTCTATGATCTTGTTTTTACATGACGCATTCATTGTAAACACAAAATGAAAACAATTTTTTTTGCAACTCGGTTGTTTTAGTGCAGTGTAGTGGTCCATATGCATTTGCATTCCCACTCCACTCTCCGACTTTGTGATTTTTCTACAAGGTCATTCAGATGAAAAGAAAATGCGTAAAACGCGAGAGTGAGAACAAGTCGGGTAATGCAAAACAGGCTTCATTTCCCTATCATATTCTGCACCATCACATCGGTTTGTCATTGTGCCTCTACTCCTTTTTTGAAACGGATGTGTTATCATAAACATTTTTATACTTTTCGAGAGATTATTTTTAAAAAGGATTTTTTTTGAAGGAAAAGCTTTATTTCGCCCTTGCTACATCGTCCATGTGGATCAGATTTGTGAGTGTCATTTTCAGTTTCTCTTCTGTTGTTTACAAAATATTTGCGCGCTGAATCACAGAGTTCACTTCTCGTTGATTCTCTGCCAAATGGGTTTTTCGGTGAGGGAGAAGAAGTGTCTTTTTTTGCCATGTGTTCGAGAAGCATTACAATTATGGTCCATACAAATTATCTTTCCGAATGGGAGAAGAGGCTGAAAAAATCAAAAGGAAATCTAAGTTCAATTTAAAATGAACTCTATTTTTTTGTTATCAGCAACCAAACTCGTGTTAAGCAGATCATGCACGATCCATGATCAAGCGAAAGCTTCTGCTTATGTGCATAAATAACTGATATTTTGGCATCGTCACCTTCTGTCTCATGCCAAGATAATGGTTGTTGTCGTTGTTTCTTGGAATGCTCAACTCGCTTTCTGGTTTATTGGGGAGCAAGCCAATGCCTAGTCTGAGTCCATGAACCCATTCAATAACTCGCGCTAATTATAAATGAAGTTGGACCTTTTCACTTGTGTGGTGCCATTTTACATGCCTCTCTTCTCTTATTCGCGATATAAAATACTTTGCAAATATTTTTAGAAGTTTAAAGAATGGAAATTGAATTCGTATGGGATATTTGGAATGAACTACATACCTACCTAACTCGAGCTTCGCATTCTAATTCCGACTATAACTGGTTGAAGAAGAGTGGGTGAGCTAATTCTGCATGAGTTTAATTTCATTCACTAGCGGAGTGATTTTGCAAGCGGGACACTAGCTCCGTTGCGTTGCACTCGTAGAACTCGAGTCAGTCAGGCTCAACTCAGGCCTCACCTCATCGCATTTATGCTTATCTAATCAGTGGGAATAGAAGTGGTCTTGTTGGTGTGCTGTGCTTTGGTGCGTTTTTCTACACATTTTGTTTATTTACCGGTGTCTATTGATTGATTCTGCAACACAGCTTGATCGAACCAAATTAAATGTGAATTCACCTTTAAAACTATTTTACGAGGCAATAAAATGGATTTAAGTTGGATCGATCCAAGAATCTTTCAAATTAAAGAGCTTCTTATCGTTACTTTCATTGCCACATGAAAATAACTGAATTCATTGGGGGGTATACTAATTATACGATCGGGTGAAATCAGATTGGTCTTTTAAAAGATATTTTCCGACACAGAATGGTTGGTTCTTCTTCTGCAGCTGGAATTGGAATCATGATTCTCGCAGTACGACATTCCGTCCGAAGGATTACCAAACCGGTGAAGGATGTATTGAAAACGACCAGGTACATAATTCTCAATCTCCGATCAAAATTCTTCCGCATTTGTTTTGTAGGCGATGATGTAATTCAATACAATATCGCTCATGTGGCGCGTGGCATTAAATAAGAGAACACTAATTAATTACTAAGCGGTATACATTTCTATTGATCATGCATAAATTTTAATGCTGACGAGTTGTGGAGAGTCCCACACATCACATTCTTTTCGTTATGTAATACAAATTTGCCTTACGTTACGTCATTTTTTATTTAAACTGGCGATTTACATGCGAATAGCACCAAGGTGACCGCCTCGTCGGGAAAATGCTGGGATGTTTTCGTGTTGTTCTCAAAAACGAGAATTCTAATCCTATTATAATGTATTATTATTAATATTTTCATGTCACCTGAAAGGAAAAGATGGGCAATACAAACCCAATAATGCAATACAGTAGTTTGTGAAGACGCTCTCATTTCTCTTCTTCACGTTCTCATTTACGATTACGCAGAATAATGGGAATGCATCCTGCTTCCATTTTCTTTTAATAAACGTGATGACACGGATGAGGATATTGAGAACTGGACAGGATACAGATTTCTTGAGGGTGGTGGTGTGATAATGTAGCCCAAACACAATAGTGTCGTATCATTACTATTCATCATCATCATCGTCGCCATCAATTAGGAAGGCTGTACTGAATTCTATTTAAAGTTCAATTTTTTTTTCATGCGTCATTAGTCATTATTAACGTTTAGGGATTGGACTCAGTAAGCAAGTGAGAATAAAAAATGTAGATAAACAACTTTCCATTGCCATGACATTAAAAACTCAAATCTAAATTTTGGCATTAGAGGACATGTCACAAGTTGCAAAAATTTATGGGACTCATTTTACCCCTGACAGATAATTGCAAGTATAACAACCCATATGATAAATATGAAATTGGGTGGTCTGGCTCACTTCATTTCATGTAGTAATGTATTTAGGAACATGCATCCTCCTCCAGGAAATTAAATTGTATGTAAAGTGCACTATAGATTTAGTAAAGTGCATCATAAATCATTAAAAATAGATTAGAAAATGGCAAAACATTGCATATTTCCTTGACTTCCCCATTTCGAAGTAAAAAATGCCTCCGGCGCCGACAACATGGACATGCATACCGATGCGATGATGACGCCGTCATCATGATGGTCACTAGTCGCAGTGGACTTTTTGTTGCGGGTGGAGTTTAACTTTAATTCCATAAATTCCAAGAGACATTAACGTCTAATGATTTTTAGCAGCGACCAGCAGTCTGGCTCTCTAGTTCCCATGAAGAATGCTGTCAAGCATTTATTGATTTCATTGTATCCGTTTTTGTATAATCATATCGCATCTTATGAAAAGGGTAAGGTCGACGTTTGTCAAGTACAAGTTGAAGGTGAGAATCGAGGATCGAGTAGATAACAAATGAGCGCGCTACGTTGGCCACCAAACCATTAACCTCTCATCTCCCAACAATTATGACCACGACGACGACCTTTTTGCCTTTGCATTGTTTTGTCGCAGGAGTAAAAGTACAGTGAACACATTGTTGAACACTTATCATAATTATCGATGCAGTAAAGGCAAAAAAATGAATGGAATGAATGAACTAGTGGACATTTTTATTGCCAATTTGCATATCAGGAATTGTAGATTGAACACTTTCATTGACACACTTGTGCATATGCACAAAAACTACAAAAAATCGCATAAAAATAAATATTTATAGGTTTCGCAGACTTATTTTACGAACACATTTTAGGACGTGTTGGGTAGGTAGGTTTGTCAAAAATACATATGCATGACTTATCATCTCCACTTGACTTGATTTTGACAGTTGGCCCTGTCCAGCCCAGGATATGGTCATTTGTACGCAGTTTTAGATTTCGTCTTATCATCATCGACTCATTGCATTTATTTCTGTGCTGCGTTATCTTATCGTGTGCATGGAATCATGGAATACATATCATAATCACGTGAGGGCGCATCCAGCAATTTATTTTTTTGCACAGCTTGCAACATCTGAATTTGATGTTGTGCTTATTGTAGCTGTTAGTTGACTTTGACTTCCCCTGACCTTATACTTTAAAGACTTATAGTCATGTTCAGTGAATTCCCTCAGAAGTGGTGTGTGGTGGCTTTGATGGAGGCCAGTTTTTTTTCTCTTTTGCGCTGGAGACTTTTAGCAATGAACTGCAGTATAAAGTGATAAAGTGGAAGTTCATGAACATGCCAAATAGATCAATAAAATCAGATTTAAGCATCTAACCTTGGAGCTTCGAACAGGCATCGTTATTAACATCCAAATATTTGCATCGCTGGCAGTACTTTTGCAAGCTCTTGGTTCTTGCTCCATCAAAATTGTTCTGGAAAGAAATGGAATTCGTGCTAGTCCAGCCTTGGCTAACTCTTTTCATTGCAGCGGACAATGATTTTTTTTTAACTAAACGACGATTTTCAGTCTAATGTCAGAGGTCACGATATGTGTTTCATGTTAGTGCAGTTTAGTCATATTTGAAACGATGATTATACCAGACAAGATTTCACAATCAATCTTGACTTCACCCAGGACAAGGGTTAGTTTTTTTGTGTATCCTGTGACTCCTATGCAAGGTATCTGGCGAAAAATATTTGACTTCAATTGACTGGCTTGAGTGCCTACGAAACTCATTTCTTCATTATTTTTCATGATATGTACTTGATTGTGAGTTCATTAGCTGGACCGTACTTTTTTTTCTGTCGAAGATCGTGATGCGGTCAGTAGTAATAGGGAAAAAAATGTTTTTTTTTTACTCTCTGGAAAAGTTTTTGGTCATTTATGGCAAGTATGCATGCTTCATCAATAATGCATGAGCATTGGGCTCCAGCTCGACCGACCATTTTCTATTAATTCATTACGGCGTATTCCCAACAATGACGATCATCACGATTTTACCTAGATCTTCTGATCATTTTGTCTGCGAGAAACGCATTGGAAAATTTTATCGTAGAAGATTAATTTTTAATGTTAAAAATATTGCTGAAATACGTCTCAGGACTAGACGGGATGATGGAGCCTTTTTGACTAATTTTTGAAAGGAAAAGTGATTAAGTTCATTAAACTATTTAGATGTAATTTTAATTTCCGTTGCATACGTTGGGTTTGACGTTTTGAGATATGAAGCATGTCTAGAATTAGATCATAACATAAAGCGGAATAATCTGTAATACAAGCATTTTGTCTCACATTTCAGTGGAAAAATGTACGCTCATAAAAATTCTCTAATTTGATACCACAGATAAGATCAAATTGACGTCATAATACAAGCTCGTGGAATTTCATGATAGTGCAAATATTATTTGCAGTTTGATTAGGTGATGGTGATGCCCGGCTTAAATAAATAAAATGCCCCAACTACCAAATTACTTTCGTGACTACGTTTACCTTCCGCTCAATTACGTTTGAACCTTTGAAAAGAACACACCACATTTGACATTTAGGCAAAGCGGAGGAGAAAATATTATCCCTCTCGAATTTATCATCTTGAATTTTTATCAAAATTGATTGCAGTTTAACAATGATTGGAATGAAATATGATCAATGTGTTTTCAGAATGGGCAGCTTCACCTCTGTCCCATTGACCCGTGAAGATATCCAAGACCTGGACTTTGAATTGCCTGCTGTGACGACTAGAGAGTCACTCTTGAACCGATGCCTTAGCGAGCTGCCCAAAAGCCCACCGCTGATATCCCGCAGTTTCTTCAACCTTCATGGAAATTCCATCGAAGGCAACACACATGGACTGCCGTCTATGCAAGCCATCTACAACCCTGCCGCGAATAACGGTACACTCCACTCCACAATAAAAAAAATTATGTGAAAAATGAAGTCGTTTTTATTGGATTCGCAATGGTGGGTGTCATGTGCTGAATTTTTTATTGAAAATTATTTCATCTACTTTTTTTGTACACCTCTAGATACTACCAAGCTCTCATGTGGTAATGGGGGCCGGTTTCGTGTCCTTACTTGGAATATCCTCGCTCAAGGTATGTGTATAAGCTGCAAATGCAAATCGAAAAAATACGGAATCTTTCTATTAATTTACTAATGAAATGATTAACTCAAAATGCTAAATGGCCTCTTATCGTTCTTCTAGCCTTGGCAGTTGGTCATGACAACTTTGTGGGACTTCCAGAAGGTACGTTGACCTGGACTGCTCGACGACTTCGAATTTTACATGAGATTTTACTCTACGACCCTGACGTGATCTGCCTCCAGGTAACTGACATGGATTTTAATAGCCATCCAATCATAATTTTACTATGCACAATATAAGTCGCTTGTTCACAAATCTTTATTTTATTTGAACTGTAGGAAGTAGATCATTTCAATTTTTTGAACTCATGTCTGGCTGCCATTGGCTACAGAGGTGTATTCTGCTCCAAGCCCGACTCTCCATGTATTTACGTGACAAATAATAACGGGCCTGACGGTTGCGCCATGTTCTACCGTAAGGATAAGTTTGATTTGATCTCTGCTTCAAGCCGAATCCTGGAGATTTGGCGAGTTCAGTCCAACCAGGTATAAAAATTAAGATTGACTGGTAAATATGTCCAAGCATTTAAAAAAAAAACTTTATTTTAAATGATGGAGTTTTGATTTTGCTTGTAGGTGTGTATCTTTGCCACACTTCGTTTGAAGGAGACCGGGAAGCAAGTTTGCGTTGCGACTACCCACTTAAAAGCCCGACAAGGTGCTCTCCTCTCCACAATGAGAAACGAGCAGGGCAAGGACATGGCTAACTACGTTCTCTCCTGCGGAGGAGCCTCTAAGCCACTCGTGCTCTGCGGAGATTTCAATGCTGTTCCTGAGGAACCTGTGATTGCGACTGTTAAATCTAGGTAACTACTAATATTTTAAATATGATAATTATTTTTGCCTATTACCTTTGAGATAGTTTTTCCTTATTTTTTTCTTTCCTTTCTTTGAAGACTGTCAGTTCAAAGTGCGTATTCCAAATTGTACATTTTCCACAACAGGTACTAATCTGACTAATACCATATCAGGAATCATGTGAGTTTTTTTTTATTGAAATCATTTTCAAAATTTTTGTACAGCTTTTGTGACATCGAGTCCGTGTTGATGTTACCAACGGAGGAGCAGGTTGGCCCTTCCCGTCTTCCAAATCTCAGCTACGCTTCAGATCACATCGCGATCGCTGCGGATATTCAAATTAAATGAACTCTGGAACTTACAAAATTTTAATATTTGCAACAAAGTATCCCGTTTTATTACACGAACAAATATCGTCGCAACAAATCCTTCCGTTGGACTTTAATTTACTCTTCTTAACTTTCTGTGTATGAGAGGGAACGCAATTTGTCTCACTTTTTTGTAACTTTAAATTTCACTACTAAAGTAAACAAACTTTAAGTATCCTTGCGATTTTAAAAATTAAGTAACGCTGATGAAGATTTATCAAGGTTGAAATTCGTTTGAAAATCAATAACTTCCTTCCGCTCAGAGCTTCATTGGTTCAATTCACTTGAGAGAAGTTCAAAAATCAAGTTTCTTATATGCCATATAGTTAAATCCTCAGTTCAAGTTTTTACTACCTGAACTGGGCCGATTGCCGGAAAGAATCTAATTTTTAACTTGATCTCCAAAAAATACAGAACCAATTGCAGCTCTTGTCTTTAAAAAAAGCTATTTTAACTTTAATGATTCGTGCCTGTGATACAGCACTCAATTTTAAAATTTTTCAAAGAACTACAGCAATTTCATTCATCAGTTCTTACTTTTTACATTACAAGACACAACCTTCTATAATTGCATTGATCATCTCCGAAACATTTACTTTGGCTAACTTTAAATGTATTTATGCAATATTATGGTACCAAAATCAATACACTGCGCTATTTTACTTTGTCTATTCGTCACCAACTCCATTTTTTAACAATTTCTTTTTGGAGAAAAGGTGGAGGAGTATTATTTTTTTTGTGGCGATTTTAATATATTTACTACAATTTTTTTTCTCAAATGCTTTTCCCTTTAAGCTAGTTTTTATGTTCGTCATGCGTACAGGTAGATGTGTGAAACGATAGTTATAAATTTAATGTAATTTAGGTTAAATAATCTCGCAGCAAACTTATATTCTTAGGTTTAAGGTTGTCTTTAAAAATGCGTACATGTCACCAGTGAGAACTCGTCCTAGTTTTTATGGTAACTTTATAGATCTTTTTTAGAATATAAATTGTAATGCGTGCAATTTGTCTTTGGATTATCGTCCGTGTGATTTATTTCGAAGAAACTATATAATAATTTTATTTCTCGAGAGAAAATACTATAGTCGGTACATGTGAAAGAGTGAATGAATAAATAAAAAGCAATATAAGAAAACAAACAAAGAAACGTTATGAAGAATCTCTTTTTTATTTAAGCCTTGAAATCTGCAATATTTTTTTTTAATTTTTGGCATTTCAAATAATATAAATTGTATTAATTAATAATAATAATAGTAATGCCGTGTACATATAACACTTTCATAACCTTACATTTTTGCATTAGCTCATCATAAAAAGTACAATTTTTATTTCCTGTTTGCACCGAAAACAAAACATTAGAATTTTTGAAATCGATAAAAAAAAAGATTTAAATTTTCCAGGTAGAAAGTACAAAGAGCAGATAAAGCACTTGGTGCAGTAATAAATCATAAAAACAAATCGTTTTACAGGACTAGTGTTACGTCGTCAAAAGCAAGCAAGTTAAAATAAATTGATTTTCTTAGAAGTACTATCATCATCATCATCAACAACAACTTCATGCTTCGTTTGACCATTCATTAATATTATCATTAATTCTATTAAATATTAATTGTTATCATTGGTTTTGGTAAAATTATTGAATGTAGGTAGCTAGGTATATTACACAGACACGCAAAACCTTACAGAATATAAAACTAGGGAAGTCGAGTAAAAAGCACTCAGGCAATGGTAAGCATCTGGATAGATAAAAAGGTAACGACGCAGGGTTCAGATTCATGAAGTGAGCAAAAGCTATTCACTTCATCGATCATCACCTGGAAAAATAATATTACTTGCTTTCATTTTGATTAAATGTGCTTCGGATTCTGCAATTAAAACAGGCAAATACTTTATAATAATACTAACAAAATTATGTATATTTATGCTGATGTCGAAGGGCAGCTTATTTTCTTTTGATTAAAGTAAAGCATTAGCTTAAAATTGATATTAAATTGAAATCTTTTTAATTATACAGGAATACATAGAAAAAAAATCTTAAGTTTAGGGCAATCAATGTTTGTCCATCAGTCCTTATAGCGTGCAGTTTAAAGATTACTCTAGTTCTTTTTTTAAATGAAACCTCAATGAAAATAGTTATATTTATTTACTAATCACCCAGCCGCAACGGCTTTTATTGCCTCTGATTTATGCTAATTTATATTATTTTTAAGGCGCGGCAAAGTTCGTCAAATGAGAAAATAATTTTGTACGAGAGATGATCAATCTTTTTATTTGACACGGATTATATGAATCTGATCGGTGAAATTTTTATAGGAATTTTGGATGACAAAAATTTGTTTGAGGTTCCTTCAAGGATTCTTGTTGCATTTTAAGTTAGAAATCTCTCTGCTCGTTGCTCTTTTGAAGTTTCTTTGATGGCAAGTGTACATGTAGAAGATGATGATGGACTCGACCTTAGATACCTTTAAACTTGCTTCTCTTGGTCGATCACTAAAAATCACAAAAGAGAAATTTGAGTTGATTATTAAAGATCATTTGAATATTTGGGATATGAAATTTCCGGGAAAGTGACATACCTTCCTTCGTGGGCAAAGGATTCTTTTCTTGGGTCTCAGCATGTTTCAGCTTCTTAGGATCAAAGCTCTCAATTCCCTCGATCAGATTCTGCTGAACCTTTTCCGTTTGAATAGCTACAATTCAAACAAGCAAAGTGGAAACTTTAAATGTCGAGTGATAAAAAAGTACTCATTCGCAGTTATGATGATGGATGCATGTAACTTACCTTCCTTATCTGGCAAAACGATCTTCTCTTGTGTCTCAGTATGCTTCAGTTTGTTCGTGTCGAAATCCTCCACACCTTTCAAAATTGCTTGTTGGGTCTTTTCTGCCTGCAAATCTGTAAATCAGAAGAAATACAGACAATTCGTTACTAATATAATCCGAATTCCCCCAATCGCATTGTTCCCCATAAGAATACGTTAACAATTACAAAATGTTTTTGTAAACGCCCAAAACCACTCTATGCAAGTAGATAGATTATACGCACAAAATTGTCATTGGAAATGGGAAGGGAAACCAATTAGTTAAAATAGTTATGTGAGAAAACAGGAACAGCAAATAAATTGAAGCAGATCAAAAAGCAAATAAAGCGATAAAAAAGAGAAATGCATTCGAAAATTGTTGTTGTTGTTTGCTAATAAAGACCTTGGGCACTTGGCAGGACAACTTTTTCACTGGTGGTGGTGTGCTTGAGGCCTTGGTTCTTATCAAAAGCTTCAACTCCCTGAATAAGCTCCTCATGTTGCTTCTCCTGCTTCACGTCTTTAAAATAGGAATGAGAGCGTGAGAGTGAGTGAGACACAACAAAATCCACAGATTTCAATAACTTGGACAGTTGATCAATTAATTAATTCATTATTATTGCGTCATGCAGCGTATCATCACACAACAAACGGTAACAATTAGAAATTGCATGTAATTTTTAAACTAAATATTCATGCTAAATCAAAAGATTGATTATAATGAAATAGGACCATGACATGACAAAAGAGGAAAAATAAAATCGATTGAAATTATAATTTGAAGTCGACAAGACAGTGGAGTGCATTGTGCACGCTGTGAAAATTGTGATAAACAAAGTGCATAGTGAATTCAGCAGGGTGCATGCTGCATCGTGTCGCAAAATGATAGAGAAATTGGATTTTTGTTGCAATCATTCTGTTGTTTTGTTCTTTTCCTTAACAACTGGATTCGGGTCAAATCAATTTAAATTTTGTGTAAGTACCTTCAGCAGTTGGCAAAACAATCTTCTCCTGCGTGGAGGCCTTCTTCATCAGTTCAGGTTTGAAACCTTCCAACTCCGACTTCAAGTCAGCATCTACCTTTGGCAGGCTTTCGAGAGATGGTGATCCTACTTCGGCCATTATGAAAATATAGTCTAAAACAAAATAAATTCAATAATTGCTCGGATTAGAATAAAACTTGTTTATGGTTTTTGAAACATATTGCTTAAATATCCCAATTTTAATACAAATATAAAGTGCATAAATGAGAACCTTTGAATTCAATTTTCGCTTATAAGTTCTACGGATAGGATTTGTCAAATGTCAATGAATAAGAAGTTTAAACACCTCGTTCTACCATAATTACGTCACTTAATTTGCAAGAAATGAGGAAAAATTTTCACAAAAAAATTTCCCCACACCGCAATATCCCGGAAGAACCTTCCGCCGATTGCCAAAGCCAAACCAAAGGATTGAAATGAAACAACTCACTTAAGTATTACAAATGACATAACCACTGCCTCTCCCCATTCCCTCACGTAATGTATTTCAGTAAAAAAATCAATTGTAATTGGCATTCTCGAGGCCTCCTATTTAAATTTAGAATGTCCCTCATTCATTTTTCAATTGAATTCAATTCGAAATCAGATAATATGACAATTGTGTTATTGTATTTTCATCGTGGCCTATTGCTCATTGTACCGAGAGGAGAGAGTTGGTCATCACGCGATCAAGATAGATCAAGATGGTGTCCCCAGAAAGGAACTAACTCCTAAAAGCGTCGTTGAGGACACGTCGTTACTGCCTCTTCATTGTCCATTTATTACAACATAATTTTGAATTGCGTTTAGCCACCAGCCAAGCCGTATTCATACATGTTTTTTTCTTTCTTTTCCTTCCTAATTCCTCAGAGCGTATACCAAAGAAGAAACACAGGTCAAAGATCTCAAGTACATTTTATTTATTACGTAGCTGAGCTTGCGAAGCTAGTATTGAGAATGATGTGACCGTCTGT
>JAHZMX010005588.1:0-15191 GCA_027743895.1 Seira musarum
GAGGTCAATCGGTGACCTCTTTCGAGAGTTATCCATCTGACGGACAGACGGTCACGGCAATCTCAATACTCGCTTAGCTACGCTCAGCTACGTAATAATTTTGAAGACACAACCTTAAATATCCTCACCAATTTATTGTAAGAATAAAATGACATACAAAATGACAAACATTTCTTTCTTGATATTTAGTATTTATTTTATGGCACATTGTTTTATAAGGGAACATTCTAAGCTTACATTAAAGTCTGATTTGTTCCTAAATGAATTAAGTAGTACTCACTTTCATATTCTGGAATAATAAACGGCATCTTGAAGTACTTTTCAGTTTCCAAACAAATGGGTAATGGGAGGCAGCCAAAAACTGCCTTACTGTAGCCAGCACCCTCCTTACATGCTCCTTGGCGAACTACCTTAAAATTTTTGCAGAATATTATATCCCTCCCACACAAAATTGCTGGATATGTTGGTAGCGTTAACTCTGTTCCCCATGATCGCTGGCCAATATTTGCACAGGTAGGTGGCACCTTCCTATTGTCCCAAACTGACTTCAGAGGACATTCTGTGTTGCTTTTGGCAGAACTGCAGATGTCAGAGGGAGGAAGGTATACCAAGCTTGTTGGGCACATCATTAAATAGACACGATCAGGGGATCCAAAACATTGAATTATTTGATTGCAATCTGCAGGGTTCGGGTAGTCGCCGATGATATTGTTGTTGCATAGCGATTGCATCATTCCTTTTGAAATTTTAAAAGGTACATAGGTAATCAATCAATTTATTATAGTACATAGTATTCAGTGTTCGCAATGATTTAAGATCTTTGACAAAAATATAACCATAACTTGACCTTGAACACTTACTATTCTTTATTAAAGCCGGGTTCCAATCTGGATGTACGGTCCACTGGTCACCAACGCTTTGATATGGCGGTGGTGTGGACGGTGTTCCCCAACCCCAACCCCAACCCATTCCAGTTTTTATTTTTTCCAGTAATTCAGATGGAAAATTTAAAGGACTAGCGTCACCATCCGCTATAACGCGATATCGCGCCATTGCTGGAAATAGGTTGCCACTGTTAGCATGGCAAAACGGTGAAATGACCGTTAAAACTACTGTTACAAATTCACAAAACATTAGGTAGGTCACCCCTGCATTCGCCTTTGCTTAGTGAGTAAGGAATGGAATGTTGAGAGGAGAATACTCGGCTTTGTCATTTTATAGCCTTGCTTGACCTTCATTGTTTAAGCAACATGTAAAGAAATGAATGCTTTCGTGAGTTTAGGAGGAACCGTACGGGATACAACCAAACAATAATCCGTTTTCCTTCTTATAACGTTTTTAAGTTGGTTAAGGTCTCATCGTATTTTACATTTCATGAATAGGGCACATGTATTCAAGTTTATGCGGATAAATAGCCTGATGAACGAACATGTACATCATAGGCGACGAAAAAAGCCTGCTTTGTGGTCAGTGAAAAAAAATGGTGAAAATGAGGTGCCCAATTCTCTATTCTTTTAAAACTCCATTGCAGCAGCCGTTTTGGATTGCCCATTCATCTCCAAATCTCTAGCGAGTTGGTTTCAACTTGCATCAATTATTAGTTTTCTTTGTCAGTAACCTCCGTTATAGTAAACCCAATCGGGTGACATAAAAATGGTTTATTATAGAATCTGTTTACTATGTCTAAGTTTAAAAAATTAAAACCCACTTATTGTTGAAATGAGATAGAAGTGAGTCTTGAACCTCAGTTATCTCAGCAATGATTTAATTTAGTTGTAAAATCTGTAATTATGAGCAATTTAGGGGAATTGGAGCACGTTCTTAGAACTTTCTTCTAAAGCTGGAGTGATACTTTTCACAGATGTGGCCAAGTCTCACGCTCAGAACTGTGTCTTGACTGTTTCATAAATGATATTGAAATGTTATAATTGAATCAACTAATGGGAGCAGTTAACTAGTGGGCAAAATTAAATTGAAAGTTTGTTTGATTGCTAAAGCTGTTACTCGTATGCTCATGAACAGACTTCATATTCAGCTCAATTCTTAAAACAGCTTTACAGTTGACTATTTAAAAAAAAAAAATACAGCTACCGGCTTCCAGTGAATCTCAGCCAGCAATCGTCCTGTTGTAGTTGTGTAATACAGACAAAAACATGTCCAGGGGGGCCTGTGAATCCTAAAATTTTCACATGATTTTAATTCCATTTAAAAAACTCAAAGTGATCGTCGGAAAAAAATATTTCTCCTACGTAAATTGCAAATCCAATTGTACTGCAATAAAGCGGGCAGAACAGACGTAAAACTGAAGTTTGACTGTAAAGCGTTATGCATTTATTATTCAAAACGAATAGTAGTACGTAGATTTAGTTGCAGTAGTTTCTGTTTGAATTGCTTTAAGTTGACTGATACAGCAAAAATGTGGTAGTATGACATCGAGCATTCAAATCTCTTCTAAATTGGATGTTGGCGAATGGCGCTGTTGGTGCCTTAGGTCGAATTTTGGGAACTTATTTTATTTGAAATTAAAATTAGCAAGCTTGACTTTTGACTGAAAAAAATTATTTGTTTCTGCATGAAGCCGTAAGTGACTCGATCAAAATACTAATTCCTTTCTAAAAAGATATGCGTTCTTCTTTACAAATGACAAACATGTGGTAATAAAGCCAATGGACTTATGAATTGCTCGCCGGGCCAACGACAGAATTTTGATGTCAGCAACAAGAAAAACATAAAGAGGACCTAAGTAGCCAATACATATTATGATAAATATGATCTGAACATTCCCTTTCATCGAAGGAGCATCTAATTTTAGGCTCACAGTTTCATTGCTGCTAGACTTCCAACTCAAGAACTTTTTATACCGCTCCCATACACCCTGACTTTGCAATGCTCCTAGCCGGAACATAATTTCACCATCCAAGTTACCAGCAAACTTAAATTTGATGCTTGCTGGAATGTAGCTTTCCTCCCCTACAAACACATCCTCTTCTATGTACTTCCCTTGCCTTAACAACTTTTTCGCGTGTTGGATACAAAATAGTTTTGGCAAAATTAATGCTTTCTGGTCACATTTTCTCAAGAGCTCATGCAGCTCGCTCTGCTCTTTTTCTTCAAAATTTTCTTGCCATCTGTATTCATTTTTGTTTGAATATTTTGTGGCGATTTCCACTAAAAATTTGCTCGTATTGGGATGTTTTCTTGAAAGTGTTTTCAGTCGTTTGGGGAAATTTGTCATATTCATCATAGAAGCCAATTTATGTTTCCTATATACCTCGGTAGCCACATTTTCCCCAACTTTAGGTCCCTTATATAAAATGAAATGAGGCTCATCAACAACTTCATGGTACAGGCTGCTATTTGCAATCACCCTTGTTGCTGAATTCTTAATTTCTTCGAGTCTTGAATACATGTCGAAATTATCGTTCATGATTTGATCAAAGTGAGTGTAGGCCAATACTTTACGCGGTGCGATGATGTTGTAGACGTTCTCGTTTTTATAGGCATTGCTAATAACAATACCAGCGAGGAGTAAAGAGCAAATCACCCAACGAAGGCTTAGATTGTCCGTGTGGTCCTTTGTGAATGGATCTCCTTGCTCCAGAAGTAGTTTCATTGATCTCGTTACATTTTGGCTTAGGTACGACTTCATGTATCCATGGGAGAAGTTTGTATGTGTCCGTGAAGTTACTCTTGACGTGGCGTACAGAACTGCCAGAGAAACGACAGGAAACATGAATACCAGGAACAGGAGGGTTACCACCCACGTTGTCAAGTCAAAAATTTTAATAAGCTCGAGAAACGCGAGGCCAGACTCTCGGTGTCGCCCGCAACTACAAAATAAAATAGAAAGCGTCTTGAACAATTTCTAATCTTAGCGAAAAAAAAACTGTCGCTGCTAAATTTTGTCCACAGTCCACAGAACAATAAAATATTGCACATTTGGTTGGTTTAAGTAGTCAAAAAATATCGAACAAGGCCAAGTATTTCTTTGGTCAAAAAACTATTTCAAATCAATTACCTAATAGTGTAAAGTATGTAACAATAAGAGAGTGGAATTTTATGTACTCTAAAATAAAACCTGAAGCAGATACGTCGGCTCTAATGTTTGTAAGTCTATGTTGATCCAAAATATGATCGGATGTTCACCACATAGTGGGTTTTGTGCTACGGCATGGAAAACAGTTCTTGATGGATACTGATGTTAATAAAGATTAATCTAACCAACGAACTAATTTTGTTTTTTAACGCGTAATTTTGTGTAAATACAAAAGAATAATCAGGATCGTACCTAATAAATGTGAGAGAGTCCAGGTTATCTTCGTCAATCAGAATTTGTGGGCTTTCGTCATCCAAATATAGAATTCTTCCTGAATGCGAGTAGCTGAAAGCGCTTACGACCTCATCAATTTTGGGTACATTGGCGTCACATCTACGACGAAATATATGGAAGCCGAGATCATTACCTTCTAAAGTTATCATACTATGGTTCCCTATAACGAAGTCTTGTAAAACGAGGAAAAATATTGTCTCCACGGATGAATATTTTCCAGTTTCAAGTAAACCCAACGAGGATGATTTGCACATTCTTGCAAACAATTCACGTTGTAAACGCGGATTCTCTTTTACTAGCGAGATTTTCTTCCGTGTACCATAGGGAAATATGTACGGGATTCCTAATTGTGACTTTGAAGCTTGAACTATTGAATTCAGTAGGTCTTGGTAGGAAATGTTTTGAGACGGTAATGGTATGTCTACGTCTTGGAGGCTGACTTCATTCATTGTCTTCGAATAAATTTCGGAAACTGTATCAAAGAAAGAAATTAATTAAATACAGCATATTTAGTGAGATTTATGATAAGTCAGGGAAAAGTGTGCTCACTATTAATCCTCTTCATTGGTGCTGGCTCATAGTATGTCTGGATCACTTTCACAATTTTTATGTTGCTCATATTCGCTGCCATTGCTAATGTCATTTCATTGCGCGTGACGGTGGCCACCAGATAATACCGGAAAGAAACCTCGTTTCTGCAAAGAAAATAATGATAAAATTATAGAAAATATGGCAACATAGCTGAAACAAGGGGTTAAAAAGCTGCTGATAGAATAATGTTTTATGTAGTGTCTACTATTGAAAGTAATATCTCTCAAAGTCCTAATACTTTGAGTCACAACTAGGATGAATGGAGCTGCAACCTCTATTTATTTACCTCAATGGGTAAGGTGTTTCAAAAGTTATTGATTGAAATTGAAAAGACAGACGGACACATCAAAATCAGTATTCTGCGTAATAATTTAGAAAGTATGGTACCCGTCAAAAAAAAGTGAATATCCCCATCCAAGAAATTCTTCATCCACATGGATCCAATCAGTTGAGGCGATTCGGCACTATCCCTCACAAGAAGGAACGAAAGTATTGGTCTGGGGAAATGGTTGAACAGGTCACGTTTTGAGAAAGTTGGAATAATTGTTGTTCCTTCATAAGCTTCCCTACTTAATAAAATCAAGGTAGAATTAGGAAATAGATCAATGCTAACTTCACACCTCCATGGTCTTATTTCCTGAACGAACTCGAGGAACTTTATTCTAACACAGATTTCACCTTTGTGAAAATAATGGCCACCAGGATGCTGAAAATATTTAGAGTGTGGACACGGTTTCGAATTTTGATTTCTCCCTAAGTACTCCTCGTAAGTGGATGTGTTGACTCCAACGGGAATGGTAATGTTTCTACGTTTATAGCGTGAATAAGAAATAGCAGAAAATATACCGAATTTGTATTGTCGTAGTAAAACAGGTATATGGAGAGGATGAAAGTTAACGGTCTCGAAGTTCGTAATCGCCACGAGACATGAACCGAAGGGGTTTAGCAGATCCTTTAAATTTACTTGGGTTCTTAACTCTACTGGAAATGCGGACGCGGACGTCAATAAGATTCCGAGTAGCTTAAACACAACGAACATTTTTTACCGGACTTGGCAAGTAAATTGGAAAGACATTAAAATACCGGCAATATTATCAAAAGTTCACAAAATATTTTATAAATTTGTTTAAATCATCATAAACGCTTTTTTGGTACCAATGTGCTTTTCAGGTAGCATTAAAAGCTTCATTATTATTTATTATATTACCCAAGAAAGCGGTAGGGAGGTTGGATAACCAGCTCGAGCTCGTGAAGGTGGAGCTTCATGCTTTGTAAGTTGCAAGGTAGCATGAAAATTATAGCACTAATCAGTAGATATGGCTTATATTGATGTAATGCTCAATCGATATTGTAGAAAATTCTTTTGGTTAATATGCATAACTGTGCATGTATTATTCTCGGAGAGAGAGGCATCAGATTTTCTTTAAGACAATATTTTATGTCTCCGAATAAATCAAGGCATAGTTCTTTTAATAATGACAATAATAAGTTTAACAATAAGGTTTGCATTCTTCTTTTCCATTTATTTATTTAATTTTCAAAAAAAATTTGGTAACAAAAAATTATTTGGGTATATCGCATCATATATAGTGTATATAACTCAATCTTTGATTTGTTTGTATTTTTGGCGCAGAAAATCACATTTAACGCTGCTAGCCAATTCCCAAAGTTCTCCCTGCATTACATTTAGATAATTAATTAGATTTGTTGTATTTTTTTGTATTTTTACTTGTTCCACCATAATTAGTAGTCTCATCCTAACATTTTCATTTTGTATATCTCACTTTTTTCATTTGTTTATATTTTCCCTAACTTACTCGTGACATGACAGGTTCAAACTAAAAATTGCAAACCTTAAACGTGCACTAACATATCAACAATAACAATTTGTGTGCCATTGTATCCCAAATGAAGTATTCATAACAAAACAAAAACATCTTCAGCAAAAAAAGGATCCTAATTACAGTTAGGGACAAAACAAAACACTGGTCATTTTATATAAATGCATTAATTACTTGCTAAAAATATAAATTTTTCGAGTGGATCGTTTTTCTCTTCAAAATGGCATAATAATTTGTGTCAGGTTGTGTTACTATATACGTACCGTTACGTTTATTGACTTACATAATTTATCAATAGTTACAATTGATTTTTTTTTTCTAATTTTATAATTTCTCATAATCTGATTAGTTTAGTTTTAGGTCATAATGTAACAGTGCTGATGTCATGAATGACTAAATGTGCTGCAGCAGACTGCCATTGCAAATGCTTTAAGTATTCATTTTATCTTTGGCGATGGCTTAGATTCGCTGACGCTGATTTGGAATTAAAGCATTTTAAACAGAATTTTTTCTTTAAAATATATGATAAGATGATAAGTAAGCATTTTGAAGCAGTCAAATTACAAGGCGACTTTGTCAACTCCGCTGCGGTTTTTGGTGAACTCTGATTTAACAGGATTGAATGTGATGTCAAAAACGTTACGAATAACTGTTCTTAACTTTGTAATTAAATATTAAAAATTTAGCACATAGTATCGCATTATAATATTCAAAATGAAAAAGTGGAGGGAAAAGAATGGGGAATACTTTCTGCAATATTGCAAATTGATATAAAACAGTGGATGGATGTCTTTTGACGCGTTACATATCATCCTTTAAAACAGAATTCACAAAATTTACGACAAAATAGACTCAACAAAGCCGCACTGTTAGTGACACATCGTGTCGGGCCTTGAATTAAACCAGTGAGAAGCATAATAATTTTTTTTGGGTAAAATATATTTTACCTAACTACCTATAAGTACGTATTTTGATACTTAAGCATAACACGAAATGAATACAAACCTTCCAAAAAAATCCTATTGACAGGTGGCAACCCTAACTTATATAAACGCTACACATAACAAAAACAAATCAATCAATCAGTTGATTGAACTTAAGCTTTAAGAATTATTGAAGATTCGATTTTCACTATTCACAAAGTACCCAATCCTGAAGATATCCCTCGCTGTTTGAAAGAGTCAGTCCTCATCTTTACAATTACAATCATATCATTAAATTTGCAGTACTTTTAGATGAACAATATGTATTTATCTCTAGAGTAAATAAGAATAAACAAGTCTAAATTAGCGGTTGCTTTTTGCGTAAGCAGTTCATTTTCATAATTCTAGCTACAATTAATCTTTAAATCTGCGGTGCATAGTTTCTCTTCGATACAAAACGGCGGCGCGGCGTTTCTATCATCTCTAAAGTATTCTACTCAATACATTCCATAAAGCTTAAGATTTCAGTTTGCTTTGCTTTGAAATTACTTCAATCAATTACATAGTTTTAATTTAAATTAGGGTAGATCGGCATTCCCATTTCTTTCACTGATTTTCCTTTCTTTCATGGAATAACGAATGAAAATTACGAACGAAAAAAGAATCTCTTCAAAATTTATTTCCGTGAGATCAAAGCAAAAACGAGTGTCTGTCGACCTCCTCTTTTCCTATTCCGGCTCAAATATTATAAGTTTAGGTACGAAATTCACTTCCATTTCCAATTCAAACTTGCATAATCATAATTAATTAATTATTACATAGTTGAAGCTCACCCTTATTCAATTTTACTCGAGTTCTATTTCCTCCTCAGCTCCTAAATACCAAAGTATATCTCCCCAGGGCAGGGGAAAGTAGGGTTCATCATAACAGAATATAGCGTCTGGGCCAACTATTCACATAGTACTGCTATATAGTATTTCCTCCGCCGTAACCCTTCCTCCCCCTCGGGGAGTATTCTTCATCATCAGTCAACATCAGCAACTCCAACTTCCTGACCCGACTAATTAATGTAATTCAAATTTGTAAATCTTAAAGTGTATTGAACGCATGCATGTAAAAAAAGATGAACTAGAGTTATTAATTAATAATCAATCTTTGAAGAAAACGATTTGCTTGCAATACCAGTATCAATTACAGATGTAGTAGTAGATAGTGGAGTATTAATTAAATAATCGTCGACACTCAGGCCTACCTACACAGCATGATATGCCGTATCATTAGTTTAGCATTTCCCAATTAATTTTCTTTCTCCTTTTCAATTCATTTGTATAAATTCCTATTCTCACACTTCACTACTTTCCTATTTAATACCTAACGTACATTTTTTTCTACAAATTACAAATACAATTATCATTAAAATCGTAATTTGTGTAAATGGTTGAATAGTCCAACGAAAGAATTCCAATCCAAAAGAAAAGACACGCTTCTTCAAATTCATTCATAGTAGTGCGCATATTTTGTGGTTACTCGAAATCAGAACATGAGCTTCATAACGGTACGAAGGGCATACAAGAGTTCAGCTTGAAGTTTTGCTTCCATAATCATCAAATTGACGTGGACCTTAAATAAATGAAGAGTTATTTTTTAAAAGAAATTTTTCGCATTGTTTCAATATTTTTGGCATTGTTTAAAAAGTCTACCTTTTCGCTGTGCTTGAATTCCCTCATGACGTTATCATAATCAGCCTTTGTGATCCTTTCCGGGTAGCAGCAAACAGTTTTAATGAATGCCTTCAGAGGTCTTTCCAGCAATTGGTTGACTTCACCGTAGTCATAGTCATCATGCCTTCACAAAGAAAAAAGAATGAATTTCTTTCCATAAAACTTAAAATGCAAAATTGTCACTACTTTTGTATTAATAAAAATAATAAATACAAATGTATGAAAAATCACATAATTAATTTTTTCATAATTGATCGGGTGGAATTACAATTTCCGTATGAAGGAATTTTCGAGTGAAATGCGTGTCTATGATATTTTCTTTAAAATGCGACAAACCATGCCAGTACGGTGGTGGTGTGATATAGAATGTCACTGACCCCATAATAAATTATAACACTTTATCCCTTTATCCTTATCAAAAAAGGCAATTTAATTCAGCCCATCGCATCATCGTTACATACGTTACATAAGCTTGTTGAGTCGAGTTGGGTTTAGAAACGCACGTTCGCCTGACATGACGATTCGATTCACATTGTCAATCCCACCCAAACCCAATTTTTCCCATTTGCAAAGTGCATTGCAATGCAGATCTCACACTCATGACTATGAGCTATTACACTGCAGTGGCAGAAAGATAATGGTAAGATTGTATTAATGCACTTTTGACAAGGAAAAAAGTGCATTTTTGAAGTAATTTAATTTTGAACAAAGAGAAAACGAAAAGTTGCAATGAGATGCATGCTGCATTTCACATGAGATGAATCGAATCCATTTACAAAAACAACTTGAGTGGATCGAGTTGCACATTTTTTTCATAGTTTCGTTTTGAAGGAGTTTGCTTATTTGCTATAAGTATTCCCATTATTTATTTATTTGGGAGAATTTATTTACCATTGTAAGTAATCCAAACCTTCAAAGTAGAAACACTTTTTGCCAATTCGCAATGGGAGATATAATAATGCAGAGGAGAGCATGCTCTCATGGCTAGGCTTAGTTGGTGGTAAGTTGCAAAGTTGTTCTCGCTCACAACAGAAAGAAATGAGACAAAGAGCCAAGGTCACAACTTTTTTATGCCATCCTGAATACATCATCCATATCCACACTAAAATATACATAGCATGAGCAAGAGTAATGGAAAAAACATACTTTGACTTTGTAATAAAAAGCATAAAAGTTGAGAAAAACAAGGTTTTCATGAGATTCATCCCAGTTCAACTAAATACAATTCCACTTGCATATTAAAAGTTTTTTTTTTTCAATTTTCCATACGCGGTAACAGTGTACGCCCTAATACTGCTGGATTTATACTGGTTTTATCCACTCGTCGCTGGAAAAAATGCGGAATAATTCGCAAAGTTAGTTCAGCAAAACACTTCGAAAGTTGCATGAATTCCTTAAAATTTACGTAAGGATTTCATCAATTTTGTCCAGTCCCTAAAAAGTGGAGTACTGGACAAAAGTCCGACCCTATGAGCACAGTATTTGTTGTTGCTAAACTTTTATCTATCATATTCATCCGGCCATCATCATAAAAAATAGTTGTGTACATTTTTTAAAGGTTTTGCTATCAAGCATGGTGTATGTGGTCGTGGTTGTCTGAAAAAAACAAAAATATCTCCAGCCAAAAGCAAGCCATACTATACCATGATGTGCTACTTAGACATTCAATGAAAGTAAGTTTTTTTTTGCACAAAGAGGAATTCAAAGAGAAATCATAAATCAGTCATAATTTATTAGACGCTCAGCATCGCATCATATGAGTAGATACATACAATTTTTTTACTTTGCAAAAAAATAAAATGAGACGGGTTATCAAGAGAAAAAGGAGAAACGAAATCCTATTAGCATATCATTTGCATTCATGTAAGTGCATGTAAGTACACATATAAGTGCGGACCAAGACTGAACAGAACAGACCTCATCTGCCTATTTTTACTTTAATGCGTGTCCTATAATGTCATACTTTTTAATAATGTCTTCGTTTAGGCCTTGGATTGTGCGAAGAAGAAGATGCTTTGAAAAAAAGAATAACACGAAACTCGTTTCATCTCATCAGAGGACGATAAGCAGAAAAAATGATGGCGAATGGCAAATATCGCTTTGTATGGAGTGGTCTTGACGAAGAAAGAAAGATGTATTTTTTCAGCGTCTGGCCTAGCCTGGTCTGGGATATGATATTCTCATAAAAATACATATTTTTTTTTCATACAAATGGTTTTACGACCGGTGCCAAAGTGCAAAATGATGCGACCAGAATATACCCCCACAACACATACAATAACATTTTCTTTTAATGCACAATGCAGGTAAAATCAAAGTCTGTTTTTTTCTCAAGATAAATGGTTTATCCTCAAGTGAATAGTTGTTTTGCTCGAATGCAAAACTTCTTGTTCATTTTGGATTACGCACGAGCAAGCATGAATATGAATACAAAATGTATCGGTATGCATGCACACGGGTGAATTCCAGATTGCTATTGGCCTGATGAATAAAGAAATGCATTGTAATTGTAAATTGGTTGCAGAAAACTTGTATTTTTTCCTTATTGCTCCACATTCTCAAAGTGTGAATTGAATGAGAACTGAAGGTCTCGTTCCGTCTTCCCTATTTATCTAGATTACATATTTGGTTTCTCTTGTTCTCTTGTTGAGACGAGCATAGCAATTATAATTATGTAATTAGTTTTAATAATGAGGCTAAAACATACCTGAATGCGGAACGTGTGCAACTCTGAGACCTGGCCACGCTTGGCAAAGTCCTCGTAAGTGAAATCCGGTTCCGAGATGAAGGGACTCACATCTGGGGGAAGCATAGAGGCATGGATTCCGTGTTGCATACTTCCTTGAAGGTTCTCCTTCTGATCCGTATTGTCCAGATCTGATCGAGCCACAGTTTCAAAACGCTTCTTACGCTCTTCAGGACTGGAAATAAGTCAAAAGGAGAATATGAGGCATTGCAGGTTATAAGGCTGAAACACAACTTTTATTAGTGGCACTAAAGATAGAAACTTACTCTTCGATGGGACTGGTCTCCGAGAGGTTCTTCATAGTAGCCATAATTATGTCAACCTCGGACACACTCCCAACCTTTGGGGGAGACTGACCCCCACCGCACAAAGAATTATGTAGAGTATCAGATTTCAGAAGACTTGATGCTGGAGTGGAACCCGGAGAAGGGTTCGGGCTGTTGCCGGCGCTCAAGTGGTACTGAAAGTGGACATTAGGTACATTGATTCCCGCACTTCTGGTTGAACCATTGTTAGTCGTATTGCTGCCTAAAGGGTTGCTTCCATCAGTCTTTTTCAGAATTGACTTTGTCTGCTTTATCGTCGAAGTCGTAGTAGATCCTGGAGGAGATGTTCCGTGAGAATGATGATGTTGCATATCCGAAGTAGGGCTTGCCATCGTGTCTGAGGATGCACCCATCCGAGCAGGATCCAAGAGGAACGTGTGTCCATTGTCAAAGTCAACTTCGGGTGTGATTCCACAGCCGTGAATGAAAGACGAGAGGGAGTGAAAATGAGCGAGGATTACTACCGCTTGCACTACCTGCAAAAACATAAGTTCAAATTTCGCATTCAATTCACGTTCTCGTCTCATCAAGAGCTTCTTTTTCCAATTAAAAAAATGAGCGGTCGCTGCTGGCCGAGTCGAGTCAATGCGTCTAGACTACTATTTGATTATCATCATCAATTCAATAATATTCGGCTGGCAAAAAAAACTGGAACTAGGAAGGAAAGGGGATATCTACCTCGAGAGCTCAGATGGCAAAGCTTAACATTGTGATCATGAATCATGATACGATTGCACGTTATTGTGTAGCCGAACGTATGTAATCCCACTAACGCCGACTTTGTTTTTGAATCTTTCCTCTTCTGGAATTAAACTAGAGAGTGGAAAATTTTTGCAAACTCAACTCCGAGAGGATTTTGCATTTGGACTCGACTCGCTTGAAACAAAAATTCAAAAACAATTTTTTTGTGAGCTTGTTTTTTTCATGATGATTGGGTAGCGATTGGATTCATGGATCAGGGGCAGGACTGCCTACACATTTCATGGCTGGTTATGATACAGCGCTGTTTTTGCTATTTGCAAAAAATATATATAACCAGTCTGGTTGGAAAATGACTTTTTAAACAGAGTATCTCATTGAAAACATTGGCTTGTCTGAAACTATTGGATTGAGATTGGCTATGTGTTTCCGTCCGAGTCAAGCCAGTTCATATCAGATAACAACACTATAGTCGTGGTCGTTGGTCGCTGTATCAAATATCAAAGCGTCCGTAAAATGATGTAAAGATAATCCCGACTTACTTCTGAGAGTGACCATCCGGCCTTTTTGGTGAGATGCTGGAGATCCTCTTTCTTCAAGACCCAAGGTCTATGTGCCATCATCTTGTTGATACTATAAAGCGCAGTTAGTTTTGGAGGTGCATTTGAAAGGCCAATAAGCCAGTTGGGGTCACCTCCTTGGTAGAGAAATTCACGTTTCTGCAGTTCCATAAGATAGCTACATCGGTATCGGGCTGCCGCCTGAAATAACAAAAAGAAATATATTGCGATTATTTCAAACATCCATCTTTTCCAGTTGCATTTATTTTTTTAAAGGAGCTTGAAAAAATAAATTTGCGATGAGGAACAAAAATAACAGCTAACATTCTAGATAATCCTGTTTGCAGTTAACAGATAACGAATACGAATCCTTTGTTTACGCTTTGTTTGCACAACCACTACTGCACCTTTCGGGAGAAACAAACGTGCCATGCGATGCAATGTTATACAGGAGGATGACACAAGAGAACCATAAATTTATTTTTGGTAAATATTTTATACTTCTGATGTTTATGAGTGAATAATAAGTACAATTTGTACGAAGCTGGATTAATGCTAAATAAGAATATCAAAATATAGTTTTACAATCAATTTTGTGCTATATAGTAATACAGGTCAAATTTGCAGAAATCCAATATGCTTATGTTATGACGCTTCACGTGCGACCACATTTCAGGCTAATCAGACCAAATTGGGAGAACCCGTTAAACGGACAGACAGACAGACAAGCATGAAAAAGATAAGTTTCAAAGTTTACTTTAGTAGAGCAACATAAATGTCGATGAATGACTTAATGCTTATTTTTCTAATCTCTGTAAAAATTTGAATGTTTTCCGATACATCCTCTCCTGCTGCGCATATGACTTTGCTCGTTCAATGTACTCACTCGCTAAACCTGCATTGCAAACTACCCTGAAGTATGCTCACTCGAGTGCACGAGCTTGTCACATGAACAAACAATCAAAGTATGCAATACTATTTTTTGAATTGCAGGCGCATGGTACAGAGTACAAACCTGGAAGAACAGTCAAAACATAAAAATATTTCATCTTGGTTTGAATCAATCAAACTCAATGTTTATGCACTAAAAATGAAGGAATTCCTTTAAGTATTTTTGCTATACAAAATGTAACATTATTTAGCGTCTTCCAGCACAGATTAGCTCAGTTCGTGTGATTCGAAGGAATGTCTTCCTGGAATCGAATAGAGTTCAAGTGTGGCTTAGGCGATTATGAGTAGCTCAATAGTGTAATGGAATGTGCGATGCATTCCCATTAAAATTTCAGATGACATTCTTTTTTCAAATGATCATGATAGAAGATAGACCCGCTCATCAATAAAGCTGTTAATACAGCTGTACAGACGTAGCTGAGGAAAAGGGTTAAATGCGAAAAAGATGTTCTCAGAATACTGCTTCAATGTCTCTAAAGATCCATAAGCTGTGAAAGAAAACA
>JAHZMX010005589.1:0-19192 GCA_027743895.1 Seira musarum
CACACAGAGCTTAAAATTATTCCTTGTTTCTATGATAATTCTTTTTTTTATGTTGCCAACGGAGCGCCCCCTTAACGTTTCAATACTCCTTTATTTTATTGTCCTTTATTTGTACAAATAGTAATAAAATAACTACTGGCCTGTAGTTTCTTTCTGATACTGGTGATGTCTGATGAAATTTAATTGGCTATTGTCATGGAGTTCGAATTTTGCAAATGCTATTTTGTCATTTATTGTGTTTGCTTCGAAAAAAATGTTTTCACCAATGGAACTTTTTATTGATCATTTGATTATGGTCGAGCAATGTTTAAAAATGATTACTGGTTTGCATAAACATTTTAAAGAAATAATTACTGTGTTGTTGTTAAGAAATTTACTTATCTTTATATTATGCATTGTCGTATTCGCACTCGTTTGAAATTTTTCTAGCATAATTTTACTGCATGACATTTGATTTAATGATGTTGTCCTTTGCGATACGAAAAAATCTTTAGCCACAAATTTGATTTCAAAGGCCTTCAAATTTCTTTCTGACGTCAACATGAATAGATAGAATATTTTTAAGTTGCTCACTAATAGATCATTTTTATAAATACTTCGTAAGAATTAGGAAGCATGATAATAATAACAATACATTCCCGCGCATATTTTATTAATCGTTATTTTTATTCATGTTGTCGATATCAAAATAATAAACGTGATGTGCTTTTATTTTTTATAGTGCTTTCAAGGGCACAAAGGGCGCTGGCAGCCTCACTGGAAAACTTCCATTTCGAATGCATTGGGAGCAATCGTACCGACGACGAAATCGTCATCGCAGAGTCCCTACGACAATTCAGTAATCTGATTTCTTCTATCGAAGATGAGCGGGACAGAATGGTCAGTGTTTTTATAATTTATATTTGAGTATAATGTTCAATTTAAAGTAGTTATCGTAAAATACAGAAGATATTCATGCATTATATGACCACATTTGTTTCTTTGGAATTACTTGGGTAACACTGAGATGTTATTTTCATTTACAGTTGGAGAAAGCTTACGACCATTTCATCAAGCCACTGGACGACTTTAGAAAAAAGAAGATTGGAGTGGTTAAGGTAAACCATTTAGGCATCAATTATTTAAAATCAAATTGACGTTGAGTATGAATGAGAAATATGTGGAGAGCACGATTTCGGTTCAGTTTATAACAAAATCTGATGTGTTATCTTTTATTTTCAGGAAGGGAAAAAGAAGTTTGAAAAGCAAACACATAAATTCTGTCAGAGTCAAGAACGTTACCTGAACCTATCGACGAAGAAGCAAGACAATATTTTGCAAGAGGTAAGATCCTTGAATTGTTTTGCGTCGCATTCCTCTTGAAGCATGGTGAAAGTTTCAAATTTAACCTTCTGAGAATTCGCCTCGCTACTATTGCAAGAAGTGAAAAAGTGTCTTTGATGGTTATAACTCTGGAAATACATATAATACTTCAAATTAAGCCTCATTTCCTTTATGAGTCGAAGTACGTACTTAGTCTGCATTTAGGATAATTTGAAACCAAATAAATCGCTATGTAATCTGGTTTGATGACAAGCTAGAGAAAAACATGCGTTCAACTCTGAATCGTGCCATTCTTCCATTTCGTCGTTCATTTATCTTAGGTTAAGTTTGTTGCAAAAGCTCGCATGAAACCCTATCTGCGACATTTCATAGCCTATTTATTATTTTCCTTTTTGTAAGCAAACACTATTTAGTTGACCTGTAGGGACAAAGGTAGCCCTTCTTGTGGCAGCGGCAGGGCATTGATGATGATCTACATTTTAGAAATGCCTGACCATCATCATTCTCCGTTGTTTACGTACATGTATTTATGTGTGCAAGCATGTCCCCCTTGTGAGTCCATTCATAAGCATTCCTCGCCCCTGGTTTTCTCCGTTTTGTGTTCCACCAAATGATTTTGTTTGCGCAGATAGGAAAAAGACAATACGGTTATATGTTATAGGAGAGCTTACACTTTGCTCGGAGATAGTGGGGAACATGAAACACATGAGAAGATGATATGAGTATACGAAGAAAAAGCAAGGAAAGTTGAAGATAGGTAGATGCTTGCACACGCACACTCTTTCCTTTTCCTACTCGGCCTGTTGAAGTGGAGGCCTTTGTATGTATTTTTACTATTTTTAGATTGTAATAGAAAGAAGATGTTTTGCAATAAGCCTCCTCAGATGTTCGCTTTCTTCTCATCTCATTGCTACCTAAAATGGAAAGCGTCATACATCCTTTTATTGAGAGAAATGAAATTTTGATGAAGAATCTATAAATGGCGAATAAATTCTAATTACAGGGGGGTATTGAAGTTTTTGATGAATCAAGTCGGTATAGTAAAATATGGCATCCTCATCCTTGAATGTCCAATTACAAATAAAAAGTGCGCAACAAAAGAGAAATGATGATGCTGATTGTTATTTTTACATGCCTTGGCATTGGCATGATAGCGATATATACGACGATGATCACTAGATATAGCTGGTGATGACGACGTTGTGGTGTGGGTGATATATCGTATGAAAGATATAATATGTTGGATTAGATAGACATGCACGCACTTTATATATTCCTACTGGAATTTATATTCCATGATGATATTTATACTGACTTTCACTTGCATTCATTGAAACATTGAAAAACAGGTTGAGACTCCATATCGTTACACAACTCACCTTCAAATTATTTGTTAATATCCATAAAGTTTAGAGCTTCGTCAAATCATTGCTTACTGGCCCACTAATTTTTTATGTCGAAATGAGACTTTTATAGATCAACCTTTAAACCATGTCTGTGTAAGTGTTTATGTATTCAACAAGTTCCGACTATAAGTGTAACAGATTTTATTGAAGACAATGCATTTTTATTCAACTGTCGAAAAGGTTTAATTTCAATAAACACTCGATAAACTACATTAACTCGAATAATCTTTACACTATTTAGCTGAAATTAAATTTGGCAAAAATTGTGACGCGTAATTACTCAGATCTCTTCATGTGAAAACTTATATTATTAGCTTCAGACTATATGACTATGACTCTTGCGAAAATTTTTGAACTTTCAGCTGTAAATTCAAGCGCTCCGCATCTACTGAAAAAACTGTTTTCTACTCGAGTTTAATAGTGATTCTGGATCTGTGATGTAGACTAGTCTCGTTTAAATGATTCAAGACTTTCTAGAGTTTTTTTTGCAAGTTGCTCTACAGTAATTGTTTCATTAAATAAAAAGATCTAGTGGAAATGTTTCAGAATTATTAACCCTGTGGTCGATGAACTAATCTGAAAGTCTCTTATGTGCTTAATCCGTTAGTAGTTTTTCAATGTTTGGGCTCACATTATCCATGATGATGACTAAGAAGTGATGTATCATCTACCAGGTACGGAATGCAATTCTGCACGATCCAATTCAATGTAGAACAAACTATAATACAAATCGGTTTTAAATTCACATGCCGACACCTTCACCATTTTTAGGGATTACGTGACATTCATAAAAAATAATGTTTTTGAACATGTCAAAGCATCTTTAACATTTAAATCTAAACTTCTGCAATTTAAGTCTTTTAATGCTACTAGCTATTTGGATTGGTGTAATTTTGTCAGCAATGATATTTTTTTTGTTATTGAAATTACGGAATGTCAAAAAATATGTTAATGAAAGCATGTCATGTCATACTAGTTTTCATTGTTTACTGAGTTAACAGGTAGTAAATAGTAATAGCTAGTTAACAACTTTAGTATAATATGTGAGTTACAATATTCTCCAGTGGTTTATCCCCTATAACTCAACATCTTCTTACGACATGGTTAATGAATTAATGAATGTTGCAAATTACTTTGTCCCATAAAAATATGAGACGTCATGGCATGAGTTTTCTTCATTTCTAACTGTTTCGCTTAGGAACCTCAATAATGACACAATTTTCGTTGTTGAATTGACCCATACCATGGGCACTGATATGGAATACTGTAATATGGACCTTGAAAAAACATATGTTCGAATTTGCTCTCGAAGTATACATAAGTACGTGCTATAATGATTAGGATTCTGGTTAATGACTGCATACAGAGCACTGCAATATGCAATTGCATATGCACATTTTGCTAGTCCCCGATAAAACGCAATCCTTTCACCGAATTCAAAAATAAGATAAGGTCAATTTTACATGCGACGCCTTATCTGGCTTATTATTTGAACGTTTCTTGCGTAGTCGTAGTTAGTAGTTAGGTATCTACCTTGTTCTTTTTTTTCAATAAAATATGAAATACAAAACTGCTGTACCCGCACAGACCATACCAAGTGTCAAGAATCAGATTTCCTAAAGACAAATTCTCAATGATGTTTTGGACAATGTGAAAATAAAACAGGAAGAAAATCGTACAGGGAATTCATGATGCGGTAAATTTCGATAACTATCGTCGAGTGTGGAAAGTAAAACATCTACCATAAATTGATTCACTTTTAAGCAATTCCAAATGACTAATTCAAAATGAAGGAAAGTATAATCATTATATTTCTTCAGTCCTTTCTGTGTTCATAACAGTTTTCAACCCAAAAATATTTGTATCATAACTTTTAAAACATCAGTCATTTCAAGAGGACCCTAAAAATGCATGCAGCTGCAGATAGATTACACAAATTTTGCATGTTGCTGAGATTCTTATTCATGTAGGTAGATGTACACAGTAGATATGTCTGCAAATCAAATCAGTGTTCCGATTAAATTCCATGTATATTAGATCGAGACATATTACATTTTTGTACCTTGCACTTATTGTTTGCCCTTGTTTATGAGCACAATTTCTTAGATTAGTTGTGTTCATCCTTTTCACTCGGACTTGTTCTCAAAGCAAAATATGTAAGTACTTATCATACTTGATACATTTGCGACAGTAGCGAAATACGAGACTGTGTAGTTTTGAAGAAAAATACAAATTCCCAAATGATTCACTCTTTTTTACGCAAATTCTCTAATGCCATTTAAAATTTTCTCGTTTCCATTTTGACTGAAATTCTTAAATGGATTTTAGATTCGTTTGTGGATGATTTGTTGGTGTTTTCATAATTTTCTTGTCTTAAAAGTAGTTTAATAATTTACTGGACGTGCAGTTATTCGTTCCAAAATTCAAAACTCGTAGCTAAATAATTGTGCTCCCAAACTGTACTAGAATTTATGGCTCGTTTTTCTACTTCGATTAGATACCGATATATCTAGTTTTTTTTTAGTTTTCGTCAGTTATATAGTAATCAGAGTCGATCGCAGTCATTTGGCTTCCAAAAATATTAAATTTCGTAAGAAGATACAATGGATTGTAATTTGAAGGCTGAGGCTAAACAGGCATACGTTCATACACTTTGCAAAATAGGAGTATGTGGGACTATTCTTGTTTAAATCTGATTCATGTTCTGGGTAGTCATAATGACACATAATACGTTTTCTTGAAATGATTTTCAACGCTACGTAAGTTTTCAACTTTAATGTGCCCGAGACCTTTGCATTGAATTCATTTCATTGGATTTTGGTCCAATTTTGTCTAATTTTTCGCAATCAGAAAATTACGTTCTTCTATAATTTTACTAATGTGCCTCGGACATTTTCTTCGGTCTTTTTTCTCAATTTCACTGGATTAATAAGTTCAAATATGTTTATGACGAGTTCCTGATAGAGCAGACTGCGTGGGTTTTTAATTTCTTGCTTTAAAAAGATAAAAAGACCTCATTTGTGTGATCAGTCTGAATGATTATTTTTGTATTCCTTTTTTTTCTGTAGGCGGATGCCTCGCTCGAGATGGAACAGCGTCATTTCTGCCAAGCAAGTCTAAAGTATGTTTTTCTCCTGCAGGAAGTACAAGAGTGCAAAAAATACGAATTTGTTGAGACGGTAAGTAAACTTATCTTTTTTTTTTTAAATAAATAGTACTCGTCAATTGTATGGATTCATTTTCATTGTGAGTTACAAACTGTAAATTAGAAGGCAATAATTCAACTACTTATAAATCGCGTTGACACGTGCATTGAAAATTTTTACATTCGTTGTACAATTGCGCGTAGGCACTATATTATGTCATTTAGAGGATGTAAAAATTGGTTCCGGAGTTTTTATATTAATTTCATTTGTGTCATATGATCCGTGATGATGGGAGTCAATTACTAACGAACTTCAAAAATACTTTGGTTACCCCGATAGGCTCAAAAACATTCCAAGAAATACTACTCTTTTCCCCAACATGTTGATTAGGTTTAGCTCTATGGAACATTTGTGAAAGTCAAAAGTGAACCGAAACCACCCGCTTGATAGCGTCATGGCTTGTTGTAACAACATGCCGCCTCTGCTTTTTACATTTTTCTCTGATAATTTATTTAATTATATGAGATCATTTTGACAATAAGTATAGTGATTTTTGCATTATGAGTGTATGCTTAGGTATGTTTAAACGTGTGGTAAATATCGATAAATCTATCTATATCACGTCACTATCAAAACCCATCAATTCTTAACTTCAATTTTGTTAACCTCATTCATGTTTTTCTCTTTGAAAATTTAGAAAATTGAGCTCCAACCTCACATTACTTCTTCAAGTAAAAAAAACGTTTTCTCCGCAAATTAACAATGACTCATTGTCAATGCGTAATCCAGTTCTACGGAATAATTTTTTTATACTATTGCACGACTTTTGTATGTACCATTTAAATTAGTAGAACGCAAAAAAAAAGATAAACGATGTGGGAAAGTAGGTTTACTTACGTGAATGTTTCCTTTATGAAGGAATTATGAAGATTATTTGCTGACGTGCTTCACCTAATTTTCGCGCAGTAAGTTGAGAAATAAATAGTTATTCAAGCTAAATGAATTTGCAGATTCAGATTAGAACAGCATAAGAGTTCTGTGCAGTCGACATATCCTATTATCTCGTCAAAAGCGACAATTTTTACAAGGTTGTCAGTGAATGGCTGGAAGTTTAAGCGGATATATATTTGTATGACCGAATTCTTTGTGTAAATATGTACTCCTTCATCTCCTATCTGATCTATAAGGAGATACTAAGATGAAATTCGACAATGAGGTTCTTGCCCCATTTAAGGGAAATATGAATGAATATGAATTGAATGATATGATAACCACCGAACTGCGTGCGAACATGCGAAACATGTTGTGCTTCGTAATACCCCACCTGGATCATATTCTACTTGCTTTCTCGGTGAATCCGTATCAGATCGATTTTGCTCATCGCTAATTCGTTCAAAATGTTTTAAGTTTTCACTTCACTAGCAGTTGATTAGCCGACGCCGTGTCGGTGTTTGTATAAATAAATATATGAATAGGCAGGCTCTATGGTATGCTTAATGAGTTAAAGAGGGTTTTTTATGGAATTGAGATGGGATTGTCACTGACATCCTACGTTTTCCTATCCGTTTATCAACTTTCATTTCAGATGAGGACCATCTGCATTCGTCGTTGTTTCTGAAATGAAGGACCATCTACATCTACCTAATTTTCTACCATGAACGAAGAGAAGACTTGTTTATTCTATTGTTTTTTGTTTGCTCAACAGCTTCTTGGATTTATGTACAGCTGGCTCACCTTTTACCACCAAGGCCACGAAGTTGCGACGGATTTCAAGCCGTACATGACAGATCTTCAAAAGCGAATACAAAATGTAAGTTGACTTTCACAATCTCCCTCTGTCTCAACTCAATCCACCCATTTTCGAATTGGTGTTGCACCATCGTTGGAGAGGATGATTCATTCTTTTGCGTGTCTTCATAATCATATCCCATCCAAATGTTGACGCCTGTCTCTACCATTTCTTAGGTTATATAGCTCAAATGATGTTGATCATGATGGTGATGATGATGATGATGCCGAAGATGAGACAATAGCATTTACACAAATAAAAGACATCATCGGTTTAAGGTCAAATGCGACAATGAAACAATAGCTTTCATCATCATCGTCAGTGCCGATACTGCTTACGATTTCTCTTTAATCTTTCATCATCATACATTTGCCTGCTTCATTTTGTTCGACTTTAATTCAAATTAGACATTATTGCAAAATATTATATTATTCCTCATTCATATATCATCGCACAAACAAGTTTAACATGATGCAATTCGGATTCTGTTTTGGTTCCCGCATGAAACGGAGAAACCAGGTAAATTCCAGATATTTTTGTATTTTCATTAGTCCCTCCAAAAACTCATTATTAAATTCTTTTGCAAGTGAAAGTTCCATTTTTATTAAGAAGCCATGTAATTTTGGATTTGTAATACTTTATTTTAGACAAAGTTAGAGGAATACATTATAGTCTTTGTAATTTATCGAATAACGTTTTTCAATAAGAAAGCAGATTTTCATCATTGTCATTTGACTTTTAAGAACAAAGAAATTTTAGTATTCGACATAAGTGAAAGATTCAATAGCTATGGTATGTCTGTATATAACTTTTTTACTCAATCTAAGAATAAAGTGTTTCCTGTCTTGGTGCCAAATATTTTCAGAAATACCAAGCTATATTCACACTCGCAACTTTCTAATTTGCAACGAAAGAAAATGCTTTTGGTCGCACTTTTTTACTAGTAAGTAGAAACTCAGAATTGTCGTCTTTGCTTAACTTGTCCAAAAGAACTTACAAGAACCAAACCATGTAATGTATAGGTATAGCATAAACTTTAAAAAAATCTGCATAATTTGGACAAGAAGAAGAAAAAAAAATTAGGACGATAATCGAGGTTGATTCAATATTAGAAGTAAATGGGAAGGATAATCTTGGGTACACAATACACCTTGTTATATCCAACGTCATTAACAATGAAACACGCTTTAAATCCTCAACCGTTGCATGAAACAGGAAAAGGACGTTACGTTTGGAACAATAACTTTGCCAAACATTCTCTGCACTTGATAATTTGGTCTCAAATGCAAATTCCTTTGTGAGAAAGTGAGAAATATGAATAGGTGGCTTGTGGGAAAAAGATTGCACTTTGCATGATTCTCATTGATTCGTTTGATTTGGGACACGTTGCAATATCTGTGACACAATTCGACATTTCTGCTCTCTTGGGATGTCATTCTAGGAAGTTTTTTCGATGCATATTGAGGCTGCTTGGGACTGACGGGAGGAATGCAAAAGTGCAGGGGTCAAAATCAAGGAGAATTATGAAAAATTCCTAGAATAAAAAAAAATGATATCTATCAGATTTGCATGAACCGAATTTGAGGGTTACCTACTTCGTTATTATAGTTGTCGAGTCAACTTGATTCATTGAGGTGCTATGAGTTTTCCCTCTCCATCACTCTCATTATTTATTTATTTTCCTTTTTACAGACACGAGAAAATTTTGAGACTGCTCGGGATCAAACCAAGTCCCTCATGAATAAAATGCTAGAGATCCGTAAATCTGTAAGTTCACTCCCCCGCTAAGTTAATTAACACGAAGAGTTAACGATTTGTTCACCTAGGAATTTTTGGTTTTTTTACAGAAGGATCCTGGCGGTTTAGATAAGCATTACACGAGACAAGGATACTTATATTTAATGGAAAAAAGTAAGAAGAAAAATGTGGAAGCATGGCCTCCTGTGAGATTCTCTGAGGAATTGCAATAAATATACTGATTTCTTGTTTTTTTCCTTCTTTTGCAACAGAGGCTCTGGGAAGTAGTTGGGTAAAGCATTACTGCATGTATGAAAAATCAAGCCGAAAGTTCACTATGATCGCGTACAATCAGATCTCTGGGAAAGTTGTAAGTCATCATTCTCTTCTCTATACTACTTTCTTTTTTTTTTTTCTTTTCGCTCTTTCTCTTTCTTTACTCGACGCTTTTGAGAATAGGAGCTATATGTATTATGCATTGATGCATCCGAACCGATGAAAGTAGAGCGGTGAATGAAACTGTCATTATTCCTTGAATTGTAGACTGGAACGGACGACATTCTCCTGAAATCATGCACTCGTCGTATGTCCGATTCCATTGACAAGAGATTCTGCTTTGATCTTACTGCTGAGAACAAAACTGGTGTTGTATACACATTCCAAGCCCTTTCTGAAGAAGATCGACGACTTTGGTTGGACGCAATGGATGGCAGAGAACCGGTGAGAGCTCTAAACGTTTTCTTTTCTTTGCGTCTCCCTCCCATTTTCTTATTATTTAGTTGCCTTACGTTCCCCCTGATTTTGTACCGATAGACTTACGGACCCCCTGGAAAAGTTCCAAAGGGCGAGGAAACAATTCTCGATGAATTTGGGTACAACTTTGTCCAGGAATGTATTGAGGAACTGGAAGATCGTGGGTTAGAGGAACAAGGGTTATATAGGCTTGTTGGGGTGGGCTCGAAAGTGACAAAACTTTTACAAGGGGGATTAGATCGACACAAAATAGAAAAACTCGACTTGACTGATCGCTGCGAATGGGAGACAAAGACCATTACCAGCGCAGTGAAAACGTACTTTCGGAACTTACCCGAGCCCATCATGACGTTCCGTTTCCATGAAGCATTTATTGCAGCGGCCAGTAAGTTGCCTTTTTAAACCAAGCTCAATTTGAATTTTCTTAAATCTTTTCTCGGTTTATTCTTTTCTCAATCTGAATAATATCCTTGATTTCCTTTCCAGAACAAGAAACAAGAGTACAAAGGATTTCTGATGTGCATACGCTTGTTCATAGATTGCCAACAGCCAACTATCGAATCTTAAAAATGTTGGTCATGCATTTAAAAAGGTAAAAATTCGCATTTTGTCACAAACGGAGTCTTCAATGTTCCTTATTTTTTTGAACAGTCTGAGTCATGTGTGTATGCATTTATTTAACAGGGTAGCTGCCAAGGCTGATAGGAACAACCACATTGGGGTTACTTGCAACATTGTCTCTGGAGGGTGAAAGCATCAAGACAAGATTGGATAGTCTCAGTCTTTGCATATTAACATCTATTTCAGATCTTCAACAGCAAGCCTGCTCCAAGTGAGCTGCCGCCTGGAATGCTAAATGCGAATAATATGCATGCGAATGCAAACCACCGAGCACACGCTAGTCCCATGAAGAACGTAAGTCATCTTGCTTGACTTGCCTGATCTTGCTTGACTTGCCTGTGTCTTGCTAGTACTTCATTGAACAAATAAGGTAAAGAAGAAAATATTACAAATCAACAACTATAATTTTTCTTATAGGCACAGGCTGCTGCTGCGGCTCCGTACAATGATGGTCCTCTGCGGGCAGCATGGGATGCAGGTAACAATGCTGTAGGTGGTGGTGGTGTTGGTGGTGGTGGGGCAGTTGGAGTCATTGTTGGCGGACTCGGAAATAACGGTGGTGGTGGTGGTGGTGCTGTTGGAGGGATTGGTGCTGCAGGGATGTATCAATCGACGGCTACGGTCAATTCGTTGCATTCCAGTTCTCATTCTAGCTCTTCAAACCAAAGCAGCGGTGAGCTTCCTGTTCCTTACAATTTTGACGGGGAGGGTAATAGCGGACCAACCCCAATCTCTTCAAAACAACCGAAGCCTAAGAGAGGCGGTCGCTTAAAATTTTTCAAAAGTACTGCTCCTACCTCTTCTACTTCTTCTACGCTTCATGATACAAAAGAAGGCAGAGCCAGCTTCTCTATGAGTAACGGCAATGCTGGTCAGTTGAGTCAGGCATTTCTCTCTTTCTCTCTTATTTTTCATTCCTCGTGCCAATGCCTTTTGCTTCCTTTTTGCTACCTCATCATTGTGCTATTGTTGCTCAGAGAAAGTAGTAGGTACACTTGCTCCCATCAAACTGTAAAACAATCTCTCCTCTAGCGTAACAAGAGCTTCTGTTCAACTGATCGCTCTCTCCGTTCTACTCTCTAACTGCAATCCATTGACAGACCTTTTTGCGTAGGAAGCGCAAGGAAGCTAGAGAAAGCTCTCTTTACCACTCATTGATCATGTAACGTTTGTCTTTAGATCGAGGCACATCAAATAGCAGCAGCAGTTCTGAGTCTGTAGCTTCGTGGCCTGGACATCAGCTTCAGCCTGGAATTGTTGGGCATCCACCCCAACCACCACCCTATCAACCTCCTCCAGAGCATCCCTTAAGCAACGGTCGCGAATACGGTGGAAAGTCAAGTGAGGATTTCACTTTTCTCAATATACCCCGTTTCCACTAGTTTTTTTTGTCGTATTTCGCTATGTGAAAGTGTTGTGCTTGGAGATAGTGAATGGGTTATTTCTTTTGTCGTTGATCTAGGAATTGCTGCTGTGAAAGGCTTTACGGGCTCACCAGTCGGAGGCAACGCAGTAAAGCCGGATTACTCGTAAGTTTATCACAAATGCAAACTTTTCCATGTCTTTTAGCGTGTGTATATGCCAGGACTTGGCACTCACAGTTTATATTTCATTTTACTTTACTAGAAATAAATGCGCTCGTACTCTCTATTCCTGCGTTGGAGAACATGATGGTGAGCTTTCCTTCGAACCAAACGAAATAATTACGAATGGTGAGTCGAAAAAAATATATATTTTATTGAAAAAACATACAAGAAATGGGCTTGCTGGAAAAGATCCAGGTTTCTTGTTATATTTTCATTTCAGCTGACATATTCGTTTTTGTTTCAGTTCGCCCCTCGTGTGAACCAGGTTGGCTAGAAGGAACTCTCCGAGGAAAAACTGGTTTGATTCCGGAGAACTACATTGAGCTCCTGCCAGAACCGCGTTACGCAGAATCCTGAGATTCGGAGTTGCGTGCTGAACGCATCTCCATCGTAACAGACTCCGAATTGTCGTCTTGTTCAAAACCCAAAACAAAAGGAAAGAAAAAAGGCCCATTTACTACATCAGCTCTCATTAAAGGTTTGAACTCCATCTTTGGCATAAAATCATCAAACGAGTGCAGTCCTGACTCTCAATCTCCGTCTAACGTAGACCCTAACAAACCTAGTACTTCATCATCCTCAACTCTTCCTCCACCTCCATTCAAGAAACGACCAAAGAAAGGTCCTTTTCGATTTTGAAAAGCATTCTTCCAAAAATACACCATTAAAATCCCCTGCGTTTTGATCAAACTTCATAATTTCGAGTTTGGTACTGGAAAAACATTTTCTCTTGCAAACAAATCATAACTTGCATATTTCAATCATACGAGTTCATACATAGTCGTAAGCCATTTTATACGCAAGTCCATTTCTCCTGTAAAATCAATCTCTAGCATGTGATAAAAAGCTGCAGTGGAAATCAAAAAAAAATCCTTTCAAAATTGACAATCCGTTTTTGTATTAAGCAACGGAAACTCTACAAATCTATTGATTCATTCAACCAACGCACTTCCCTTTTTCTATTTCGTCTCGCACGTACATGGGGTTTCGTGAGACGGTTTTTATGGGAACGCATTTGTTAATCTACTCCTTCCCATCACTCTAGACAGATCTACGCAAGGAATATTATTTTGAATTTCTTTTTACAATTTGCCATATTATCAAAATCATAATCAAAAGTCATCGAGAGCTTTCGTCAAGCTTATTTTATAAAAACTTTTTTTTAAAAACTGAACATTTAACCTAGTTCTCTTCCAAGCTAGCTATTAGCATTCGTTCCAAATGGTTGCGGTAAAAGTGGGAATGGTTGTACTAAAGATGGGTATCGGAATTCAGGCAATGTTTCAGTTCTGTGCCATGTCAATTTACTTCGTGGTCATGTACGTTTTCTTCTGCATCAATTTAATAAGCCGTCCACGACGACCTGAACAATCCCCTCCTCCTTCTCCTCCTCCTATTCCCCTTTGTTGCCCTTCTGGAGACACCATTTGTGTTTTGTCTGAATCCCCATCAGAAGCGACCATCCTCGACATTGATCTACTTAACGAGGACTCCTATCCAGCATGAAATGCTTTCTCTTCTCATCAATTTGATTCAGGTTTAGAAGTTGTATTACTTGCACCAGTGCAAATCGCGTAAACCATCATTCCCACACTTCACCTTTTTTATATTTCTGGTTCTAATTGCTTTAAATATTGTAGTTTGTTAATGAATAGCGCATTTAAATTGAGCAGTCAAGTTTAGCAGTTATAAAAACAGTTACTGTTACTCGTATATCGTAAGCGTTCTATAGGTTTAGGGTTGAAAAATGAGCACTTCAAGTTCAATGAAACAATCAAGCGCAAACATAATCATTATTTAAGGAAAGTGCAGTTTGATAGTCACCGTTTGAAATGCAGGATTATGACTTCTCTAACTTTTTTTGGGGAATGAGTCCGGTATTGACGTGTCTACTCTGCATATTACGTTAATCACTTTTACCTCTGTCTTTTCTCAATCTCTTTATTCTTCTTCTTCTTGATAATATTCGTCTCGTACTCTTATCCGTACATTCATTATTGTGGATATCACGTCAACTTGGTAAATAGATGATGATGAATTTTCAGAGTTGAATATAAAAGTACGTTTGAAATTAGAGCATTGTGATGGGAATCGATGTGGATGGTTTTAGAAAAACTTAACGTACCTTAATTAGTCATATATTATTTTTTGTGTGCCATTTTATCAAGTATATTAGCATTTCACAATTCATCATTCCGCAAGTTGGGAAATGTGTCATTTGTGTTTTAATGGGCATTTAAACTTATATTCTTGCTTTTCGTGGTTTTGTTTGTTTGAAGTTTTTTATTTACATTTTACATTACCGGCGTGATTCTTTAAAGTGAATATGCGCATTATTTTTTCAAGTCTTTGCTGAAATACGAGGGAATGTATATACTTAAGTATAGCTCAGGTTGGATAGGAAGGAATGTGTTAGAAATATAGGAACCCCGATCAGTGTAATCTAACATGGAAGTTGAGATGAGAAACCCTGTGCGCAATGGAAATGGATGATGAAATTTATAACGAGTCTGGACGTATGATAAGAACGAATGTTTTGCACGCACTCTTAACAGAGTTGAGTAGAAAATTACTTGGAAAAAGTAATCATGTAATATGCATACAAAACTTATTATTATACCACACTAACTTAGAGGATGAAAATTTAATTGAAATTACTCTTAATGATTTGAAACGCCGTTGTCATTCGTTAATGGTGCTAACTCGTCAGATTCGGATGCATAATTTTAAGTAAGATTTACAAAGGTACAAAATATACAAATTTTATGTATGTAGTTCATAATGTTTTCTAAACTAGTAGGGCTCACCTACGCATCGAAATTTGCTACTGGTTTGTATTGTAACTACATTCAATGAATGAATCTCCCAACTTTAAAAAACAAGTTTATGCAAATGCAACACCTCTTCCTATCAGTCGAAATTCCATTTGCCCATTTTCAGTTTGTCATCAATCGATCAGCTACGAATGATTCGTAAATTAAATTAGGAATTTCAAACTTTTCGAAGATTTTTATTTTGCCAATGACGGTCTTCCTTTGAACCGGTATTATTCCACATTCTGGGTACACTGAGTTTGTACTTGTGGAGGATAAAAATATGTTGATAGTTTAACTGCAAACCATATTTTTAGTTTAGGTAAAAGTATATTATATTAATCATTATGAACATTGTATGCACTCAATGCATTGATTATACTTCGACTGGCAACAATGTTCTCGTTGTAAATAAAGCCATGATGTTTTTAATCGACTGTTTTTGTTCATTATATTTCCATTAGGTAAGTACATATATTTATAGGCTACGTACTTAAAACTTGCGAAAGAAAGTAATATATATATAAATTTCTCTAAAATAAGGAAGAATAGAAGTATGCCATTTTTGCTAAGGTTATTGCTACTACATATTTTTTATCTAATTCGAATTGTAGGATTTCGGATAATACGTGCATGAATTCCACAGAGAAATGTTTTTTTTTAAATTGCATTTCCATGTCCCCTGATAATCATGATCATGAATGATAATACTGTATTGAGCTACTTTTATTATCACAACCAAGAACAGAGGAGCTTTCGACTTCTTTAGAGCCCATCAAAGGATTTCAAGGGCGTAGCTCTGCTATTTGAAAATCTGCACTCTATATAAGTAGGCGAGTTTGTACAGTTTCCTAGGCACAAATAATTATATAAACCAGAGAAAATGTATACCTTATCAACAAAAAGTAACGTCCATTTTTATTAGGTTTTACGTTATATTGATTTCGTTTGACGCCAAAAAATATGAAATATTTTTTCGAGAAGTTTGATCAAAACGTTTAAAACAAATCGACGATACAGGTATAAGTAGTGTAATAGTTGTAGCAAAGAAATTATTTTGCAACTTATCTCAAACTTAATATATATGTAAAATAGGTTACTTAAGTTTTTTTTAATCGAAAAATCATTATTCGTTTATATTTTTGGTTTCCTTCATAATCTTTTATTTCCCGTGTCCCCTTTCGTGCGGAATACTTCAACTTCAGTGTTAATCTTTTAATGAAATTTGTCATGAATGCCATTTAGGTATGTAACAAAGTATATGTTAGATGCAATTAATTATGCAGTATACCTAATTTTTAAGATGAACAAAATACCTAAATGATTACAGTTCCTTCAGTTATTCGTATAAGTATGTTATGCTTTGAAGTCACCACACGTCCGCGCATATTTTCACTTTATCATCTAATAATTCTTTGCAATTTGTAAAAAAATATGTTTCCAGTCTTCCATTCCATTTCGTTTGTGAACTGGTGGTACTTTCGCAACAATTGACTTGTTAGGTTTACTTGAGTTTCATGCCGAATTTCTCTTGTAGAAAATGTTTTTAACTTTGTGAACAATGTGTTGTATTTTGCCATGTTTGTATTTTTAATTAATCGATTTTTTTCGACAATTATTATTGCTGCTGTTGATGTTTTGTCATTTCGCGAATGAACGAATAACATAAAAAATGCCCTTATGTGAAATGTACATGAAATTTGTTAATCGTTTGTTTTAGTTTGTATGATTTTTTTTGTATGCTGTGCGAGCCAGTGATATAGTTTTTTTTTAAGTACTATGATGTTTAACGTCGTGAAGAAATATATACCTAAATAATTAAAGTGTTAAAAAAATATTAAACTAAAACTACTATATTATACATTATTGAATCTATAGTTATCCATAAGAAATAAATTATATATGAAATTTGTGTTTTAAAAATTACATACGTGACAGAGATTTTAATTTCTTCTTCATTTTTGCATGTTTTTTTTATATTTCAATAACTACATCTCCTTTCATCATGCATAAAAATATGATATAAAGTAAAATGATTGAAAAGCCTTCCAGGAAGGGATATAATAATTCATTTGGAAGGACTTTATCAACTCTTTGTTGAAAAGTTTCGTAAGCGAGATTAAAGAAGACATTTTATTGGTTACGGTTTTTTAGTTTCTTTAATGGAATGAGTACAGAAATCTAGTGGAAATCAATCTACGTAGATCATTATTCTGGACCAGGACAGATCTATTGAAGTACATTTAATCATGTTGCATATTATGAAAATGTCCATATATTTTAGCATGGCCATAATAATTTACATTAAGCATATCATTATGATGACGTATTTTTTGCGAAAATTCGCAAGCCTTTTACATCTCCAGTGTCGATTTTTTTTGTTTAATAAACACTGGTAACGATATTTGCGTGGGATGCAGATGAAGAAAATAATGTTCTATACACATCTATAATAAACATATCACATGAGGATTTTTCTGTGCACAGTTAATTCGCGAATGATTGCAATTCCATACATTGAGCCAGAAAAAATGACAATTGCAAGGGACTATCGACATTTGATGTTTCAACACGTGACCATTTATGCTTTCTGATACTTTGCAAATATTACTACGAATGGACACCACATTGTGCAAGACAGTTCAATCAACTCCTGGACAGACTCCATAAAAATTACAGTTAGTAAAAAATCTACAAAAAGATAAGCATGGCTTGCGTAACGTACCTTGAAGTCCTGAAAGTAACAGATACAGACATTTCCGATTACAAGGGAAAAAGACGTATTTCGCTTTGCAAGCCAATTAAAATAAGATACAAAAAATAATACGTATCACACTAGAAATAACATTCCAAGTAAATGTTTTCATATTGCCGTTCCAAACTCTTCGAAACCTTGACGGAACAAAGTATTATCATTAGTATGGTCATTGTCCCATTGATAATGTCATCTTCGGCTTATCAACTAATGCCGTGCCAAATATTGAGAAATTCGTAATCAGAACTTTTATTATGTTCAAGTGTTTTCATGTCGAAATAGTAGTACGCGTATCTCATGAATGGATGAACTTTCCAGCTTTGCAAACACACTTTTTAACAAAACCGAACTGCATTGTGGTGCTGGAATTTCCTAATATGGCAAAAGATTGCATACACTCGTGACGAATCCATGTGATCAAGTTCAAGTTTGATATTTCTTTTAAGTAAAAAAATGAAACAGAAGTAAATGATTTAATAACGTTGTTTCGCTTCATTGAATTAATCATGTTCCTTTATCTTTTAATTAAATTTACATTTTCGGATTTCGTATTTTTACATTTCAAGTACATACAAAGTCTTTTTTAATGAATTATTTTTTACTTGACACCTGCAATTACAGATGGTCTTAATTACTGATGCCGACACAAACGCAACATTCACAGGGGCAATAAAGCACGCATCTTTCGAGTGGTTTGCATGCAGAAATGTGTACTGAAGTACCTTTAATTGAAACTTTAATTGGAGCATGTCATTCTCTGTTATTGCCACAATAAAGAGCACTGAATTCTAAATTAATGTCAATCATGTGACGATGGCTAAACGTTGATGCTGATTGAACTTTAATTTGATATCATTGCATTGACGCACTCAACTGATAAGCACGTACTGTGTTTTTTCAATCAATCTGCATATTAATCATTCATTCTTTTTGGGAAATTATGGAAGAAAGTAAAAAACAGTGGCTATACGCTGACTCATTCTATTTTTCGTTAGTAAAAGTGTTTTTGTGACGAAATACAAATGTAAAAATTAGAACGCGACGGGACATGTCCCATATACGTATGACATAAGTAAATGAACTGCAAAAATATATGTCTCTCTTATCTTTTCAACAGGTCCAATGATACATTATTGCTTCAAGTCAAGTGATCCTTCATGCGTAATACAATTAATTATACAGTCGAAGCTTGATATAACGGAAGCGCTAGGGCGACATAATTTTGTCCGGTACAGCTACAATCCGTAATAGGCTATAACGGAT
>JAHZMX010005590.1:0-10443 GCA_027743895.1 Seira musarum
GTTAAAAACAAAACATGTTTAAACAAATAAAACGTTTTTGTTTTCGATCTGTTTCGTGATTTACATGAAACAGAAAATGTCCAAAACAAAACAGGCTAAAACGTTTTCGGCTTGAAACAAAACAAAACGGAAAAAACGTTTTTTCTGCTATTTTTTGACATACAAAATAGTAGAAAAATGCATGAAGAAAGTTAGCATTTTAGGTTAAATTTTGGTTTAATTGCCGTTTAGAGCCAGATAGTTTGCAATATCAAACTTCGTATGCGATTCGCCAACTCATTGAAACCTTTTGATCAGGCTTCATCTGTATTTATTGGAGCTAACATATAGAAAGTAAAAAGCAAATTAATTGTTCGTTGATTTAACTAAATAGCCTTCTTGGTCCCACTTCATTGTCTCATTAACTCGGTTGGGCATATAAGGCCAAACATACATTTTTTCGTAAATCTATTTGAATTTGAGATATTTGTGAAATATTTCACTCTTGAATGCTGCGAATGTTTCGAAACTCGATAAAGGCTTATTAAAGAACCCATATCACAACTGTGTTGAGAACATAACGCTGCCGTTGTTAAGCAAAAGTTTTTGGTCTGGGGTATTCAAAAATTAAAAGGGTTAAAATACTCAAGTTTAACTTTCCGACAAAACAACGTTTAAACGTTTATTTACGTTTTGCGGGTCAAAACAAAACGAAACAAAACAAACTTTTAAAAACAAAACGGAAATGAGAAAATCAAAACGTTTTGAGGTATGAAACGAAACAGACTGAAATGTTTAAACATGTTTAAACACTTAACATCACTAACCTTATGTTTTTTTCATGCTACAAGTCCAAAGCTAAAACCGTGGGTTTGGTCTTACTCGTGGGACGCTTCTACAGGAAAAAAAATATGAATGCATGAAATGGCTAAGGTAATGTAGTTGCCTTAATGAATTTGAAATAGAGCACTTTTCGAATTCATGATTTGTCGAAAGGAATAAAATTAAAATGAATTTGGCTTTACGCCATGTAAAGAAAGTAAATTAACATTTGTCTGATAACAAATAGCTAACCTGAACAAAATAACATCAAGTGCATTTGAGTCAAAAGAATAAAAAATCGATTTCCCGCCGGTACACAAGGTTCTGGACGGAAGTCTAAATAAGTAGCATTGTGCAACAGGGATTTTCCACTAATGCACTTTCCCCACATATCTTCCTTAAATTTGTTTCGCACCAATGTTTCTCTCTGTTTTAACAGCTTCAGGTAAAGCGAATGTGGGTAGTCGTGTCCGTAATCTTTTTAACAAATACCATCTTAAGATTTAGTTTATCCAGTTGCACAACATTTTTAGGAGAAGTTATTTCTCGTACAACTGAACTAAATTTTTGCATTTTCCATGCACTCCACTCTCATAGATCCTTCCACATCCGTCGTCTCGAAAGCTTGCTTAGAATTTCGTACACAAATACAATCACGCTTATACCTAAGCAAATAGCAGAAAATACTAATGGAGCTAAGAATTTAGCCAAATCAATAACATCATTCTGCCAACTAGGCTTGTATTCATTTTTGTTTGCAAATTCACTAGTTTTTTCAACAAGATTATTTGCCCATTGAGCCCATTCGGTAATCTTGTCTCGAAGACCGGATTGATGAATCCTTCCAATAGTTTCCTTAATATAGTCGCGATTGATTGTGTACATCGCCCAATACAAAATAGTCTGACCCATATCCTCCTTTACATAAACACACCTCCTACTTTGATGAAGCCTTGACTCCAATAATGGTTTCCAAATGAAGATATTCGGTTCCACTAAAACACCAAGACCATTGCTCAAAGCATTTTCTAAACTTCCGGGGGAAGTGAAGTCATTAATGATGTGGAATGCTTCTGAAAGTGTAAATTTAATATTCCTTAAGTTAAAAACGTCTGCATAAATCATATCCAGAGTAAATGTATCCCAAGACCGTTTTGTGAACCAAGCTATACGATGACCCCGACTGAGGAATTCATTAACAGTCTTGTAAGTCCAGGGAGGTACATTCACCACAATCAGGGTTGTTATATTGTTCCCATAAATGCTCGAAATAAACATAGCAAATACCGCTGTAGTCACTTGGATTATCCTTGTTTCCTTGTGTACTTTTGTCACTTGATCCAAAAACAAATTCAAAATGTTCAATATCTCCTGGAATATTAAAGGAATTTTCGGGGAAAGATGTCGCACTCGAGTGATTGTGAATGCAACAAGGAAAACTGTAAAGATCATTGGAAACCACAAATTATTTGGAAGGGAGTCCACCCAAATTGCAACATTGATTGTTTGATTTGACGAAACAATGTTTGGTTGGCAATAGTAGAGTAATTCATGATTGATATGCGCAAAGTATAACCCACTTGTGATATGATAGGGTTCATTGTATTCCAAATTCGTTCCAACGTGAATAAACTGATAATCCATTCCAACTTTTATTTGACTTCGTTCATACAAATTGTAAAATGAATAGATATCGATAGACATGTTATGCTGTTCAGCAATGTAGATAATTGTCATCAGAGAATGATCACAGAAGAGCATATCCCTTGACTTTAGAAGCAACCTTGAACATGCATACCGATCATTTCCATACACTTCAGGAAAGAAGTAGTAGTCAAAAAGTGGGAGTATCATGGATTGAGGTCGCCCAAGTGCGAAATTTTCATTTCGAAATAAAGTCTTATGAGTTGACGAGGGATCCATCAGTAATGAATTCAAAGCAGTATCAGTGGCTTCGAAGGTACTATATATTGATTGATCACAATAACCTGCGCAGTATATTCCAAACTGTAGCCGCATTCCAGACGTGAAGACAACAATTTTTGTTGCGGGTAGAAGAAACTCGAATTCACTTTCCAGAGTCAACCCACTCTGTAAATATTGTCCGTAGAACGGTAGTAGAAATAGGATTGTGCGAATTGAAAGTAAATACTTTTCAAAATGAATGAGAACACTATTAAAATTATGTCCGATATGATAAGTTCCTACAATAATATGGAATGGTTGCTGAAATCGAAAATCTTCAAAAAGGTTAAAGGGGAATAGTCCCTCATGCGAGAAATGCAATAACGTCCTCACTTTACCAAATTCAGGATTGTAGTCCAAGTCCCACTTTAAAATTGAAGTTTGAGAGTGAAGCCATAAAATATAGTTCTCTGGAGACCTTTCCATAACACCGACAAGTTTCTGCAGAAGGATATTGGGAACTTGTGCTGGATTGATTGGTGTTTCACAACGAGTCAGTGTGAAATGCAGGAGAAAAATCGTACAAACGTAAATCATTGGTTTCGCCATTTTTAATGTGTTTCTTGAAAAAGTGTTAAATATGCGCAACTTGGCTATTGCCTGGGTTTAAAAATTTTGTTTTCCAGTCCAGTCGAGAGTATTTATTAAAATGTTTTATGGCTTGTAAATAGGAATGAATTAGTTTAATTAGAATTTTAAGGAAGTTCAAACTTTGAAGGGTTAACCTAATATAACGATTTATTTTCTTATAGTCGTTTACAGTTTATGATTCCATACCTTAACATATCTATATATTTATTTATTATGTAAGTTTAAGTATCGATTGAAATATCCAATGTTTATTATAAATCTTTGCTTATAGAAATTATTACATAAGAAAAACGGGGACAACAAAGAAAAGCAGTTGAAAAAAAATCGACGGAGTGTCTAAAGTAAACAGGCTCAGTTGTAAATTATTTATTGAAAAGTATTCAGGTACTTCACATAACCGTAGCGTAATTACTTTAAAATTTTTTTAGACATAACAGCATATTGTTGGGAAATGTCCTGTAAGCGCTTAAATGATGTAAACTAGTACGGCCCGTATGCTATGCATGCCCAACTCATAATTGTGTAATGTTGTCCGCCAGTAAATTGCAAACGTGTTTTCTGCAATGAATGTTAAGGTAAAAGACAGTAGAATTCATCACAACGAAAATGAAGTAAAATATTTTAATTATGTTGGGATAAATTTTTGAGGGAAAGAAGTCGCTTTTACTTAAGTAGTTTACTAGAAAGGGAATCGAGAGGATGGAGAACGTAGTTGACAATGTCGTCTGTCACAAGTCATGAGTTTTAGTCTTCTTTCGATTATTCTACGGGATTTCCGGATGGACTGTCTGACGGGATAACAGTCCAACGCGAAAAATATAGAGTGGATTAGAAAACAGCTTACCTCACACTATGCCGATATGTAATAAAATATCGGATTCTACCTGCACGCTTGCTACCGAATTTCTTCGCCAAAATGTTTGCAAGAAATCCTGACTATATGACTGACTTTAAACTTGGGTAATAATGGTGTGCACAAGAAAAAAGTCTGGTTAAAATACAATCCTACCGACCAGGCATTCAATGGTAAAATTCATAATTGTAAACAAATTGATGAAGCAATAGAGAAACCATACAGCTTTCAAATGATAGTTTTTCACAAATTTCTCTTCCTCCTCCAAATTCCAAATCCTTCCTGTCTTTCGCTGAGTGGCGAACCAATCATGCGGTGAATACTTGGATGTCATACGCTCCACTAAAGACATGAAATTTCCTTCAGCTCCTGAAATACTTTCTCCAAAATATTTCACATATTCCTTTAAAGCATCGTGTTTTTTACAAAGCTCATTGAAGTACAACTGCTGCACATAAATGCCTGACTGGACCAAAGAAGCCAAAGCTTTGCTAAACATTTCGAATGAGTACACCTTGTAATTCATATGCCACATTTGAATCTTGGAAAATTTAGAATGCTCCTTATTATCGTACATGTTCACTACATCATGTAGCATTAAGGCTGGAATAAAATGAACCATTTTCTTTTCAATTTTATCTAATCCGTTGGTAAAAATGATTGAGAAAATGTCCCAATTGGAACATTCCGTCATATTCGTTGGATCTGGTCTTTTCAGAACTTCGCTTTTGATGCATTGGGACATTGGGCGTCTCAGATCAATCGATTTTTCGTTCTTCAAGAGCAACGGGTAGAATGCCTTTGGAAGGCTACTTACTTTCCAGTACCTTCCATTCAGCTTGTCAATGACTCCTTCGATTTGCATTCTCCCGAAATCATTCAATTCATTCCTGCTTTCGTATTCCTTCCGTAAAAACCTGGTTGTTTCTGTATGCGCAACTATATTCACAAGTGATTTTCCTGACAACGAAATCAAATCTTCGAACGTCGACGGTAAGCCATGCGGCAAGGGCTTTTTCAAAATGAAGTTGTACACTGTAGAAGTATACACATTCCTAAGGAGGTATGCAACCCAAATCCAAACGAGCATGAGGAAACCATTTCTCCAATTCAGGGTACCCCGTAGGGAGTAGTCTTGTTCCATTCCTGTGGCATATATCCAAAAAAGAGCTTCCACCCGACTTCCTCCGGGGGTTGTAAAGCAGAGGACAATGGCCAACGAAAGGAGTGTAAATATCACAACAATCCATTCTGATAGTTCCAGAGGTGAAAGCAGGACAAAGACATTGTCACCTCCGCCACCCGCTTCAGATTCCTTGCGGATATAGACAACGTAACGAAGTCCAGTGGATATGATCCCATATGGCATTAGAAACATTTGCACTGCTTCTCTTGGAGGATCAAACCAAACGTTTGTGGACAGTGAATCCCGACATAACTGTGTAGTGCAGTTTTTCCATTCTTGGATTGTTTGAGAAATGCAGCTTTCAAAGTTGATTGTGCCGTAGCCAAGAAATGGACAATTTTGGACCTTTTTAAGACTAAGTGGTCCAGCGTTCTTTGGAAGGGAAAGATCCATCCACACTTCTTTGAATGTCTGAAGAGATTTAAGCTTCAAAGCCGGAATTTTTCGAAGTATTACCAAAGGCATCTTCAAATTTGGTAGAGTGGTCAATTTGTTGTGACAAACGTAACAAGTCGTGAAGATCTCCACTGATTCAGATTCAGGATTAAATCCAATTATTTTTGAAGACATTCGATAGGAAATAGGAAAACCTTTGAAGGAATGTTCCTCTTTGATTGCGACAGGCACTAGAATATAATCAGGTGCTCGGGGAATGTACATTTTGGCCATGGGAGTTGAGAAAAAGTCCATGTGATAATAGTAAAACCCTGGCCATTGCTCTACTATCAGATCCAATAAATATGAAGACCGGGGTAATGGTACAACACTAGGCAGTTGTGCAATGCAAACGTGATGAAATTTCGTGTTTGAAAATGTCTTAAAAAATATTGATGAAATATCTTCAAACCCTGTCGAACGCCATGTTTTCCCATTGGGTTTGTCCATAGATACTAAGCTTTCATTGTATGAACGATAATCTCGAGTTTGGAGTGTAATACAAAAGTGGTGATGGTACAAGGTATTCAAAATGCAAAATGATTGAAAACTGTGGTATAGATCGAGCAATGCATTTTCCCTTTGGGAAACGTGGATTGTGCAAGAGGTGAAGATCTTAAATATATTCCAATATTTATCAAAGATATTCATCCTTATAAGATCCTAATTCATGAGCAGTTATTGAGCGTCTGGAATGACATTGTGGACTTATAACCTTAATTCCCTTAAAAGTTTAAATGAATATTTTAAACTCATCTTGAAACTTAAGTATGCATGGAGTTAAATAACAATTTAAGTATGTAGTGTTGTAGTAGCTATAAATCTTTTATAAGAAATGACGACGTTTTTTAAAAAAAATAATTAAATAAATGTTTTATTTTTTTCGACCTACATTAAGTGCAAAATTCATATTATAACCAAACGAAGTTAAAAACATGTTTTTCCTGTGAATACGTGTTAGGCCTATTGAACACAAAAATAAATTGGTAACTTAATCTAAGTAAGGACAGTCCGCATGCTTTTAAAGACGATCAAGCGTGGCTGATTTTATACACGTAAAAAGGGTTAGAAATATCTTTAATTTTTGTTTGTACGTGATATGATAGGATTTGGAATCGTAAAAGTTATATACTTAAGCCGGCAATAATTTGAGAGAGTATTTATTATATAAGCACTACATTTCTTCTGCCTTAGAAATTTTTAAAAATTACTGTTTCAAGCGACCATATCCAAATTTTTAATTAAAATTTATTGATCCAACCTCCTGTTGCGACGACATAAGCTCATTTTGTGTCACTTTAGGTTGCGTATTCAGAAGACTGGAATTATGCAGAGGCGTGCATAAATATATTGATCACCTATTACATAAGCAGTATTGCATTGATTGTCAAGGTATTCGCAAAATCAATACAATTCAGAGGTGTATTTGCATCAAAATAATTAAATGAACCAAACATAACTTTTAGTTGCGAACAAGATCGTTGAAACCTTTTTCTTAAACGTAACTCTCGCCTACTATCAATATAGCCAATATTTTCTTTCTTCATTTGATCTAAAACATGGGTAGATTGAATATACAATTTAGCCATTCCACCAAAACAAACTAAAATGATCAAAAGTGAATTTACTTGTACCAATACACTCTGACTGATTGCAACGACTAAATCGGAAAATTCCATTTCGTCAATCCGCAATGTGACTAGGGTCGTATTAGCCCAGGATAAACCAAAAATTGCTGCTATTACATACACGACGTTCAACTTTCGCTGACAAATTTCGTTTTTCACCTTAACCAGAATCTGGATTTCCCTGAAGAGCATGGCCAGTCTATCCAGTGAAAATGCTCGGTCTTTGTAGAAGTCGAAGAAGAGTCTTACATCTTCCCTCAGCGCCATGACGCATACCGTTTGTAAAATTACGGATGGGAATGGTGCCATATAACTTGCAGCACGCCACATCCACAAATTTGCAAAGAAAATGAAAGCGTTGACAAAGTAATAAACTGCGACACCGTGTTCGGGTCTTACTACATTCAGGAATTGTCCTCCAAGTACGCTCGGCATAGAAGGATCGATAAAGAACTGTAAGGAAACACAAATCCAAGAGAAAAGGAATGATGGGTAATAGAATGAAAATGAGAAGATGTGAACTATCTTTAATGACCACGATTCACGTTTGAAGACCTCTAGAAACGTAAGTGATTGGGGGACCCTATTTGCAACGTCGAATGAGAGGAGTCCGTTTATTAATGTTTTGATTTCTTTGTCGTGTATAAAAACCTCAAAAATTATAATTTGACCTAGTACTAGCAAAAGCAGGCAATATGACGAGATCATTTTGGTTACTGGTAAAAGTTCGGAGCACGATTTGCTAAAATAACGGTAAAGAAATTGACAAACAAGCAGAAATACGAGGAATATGTTCATCTGTATTTTGCGTATGGTTCTGCTTCTTATCTCTCCTTTCGTAACTTCCAATCGCAAAGTTTCTGAATTCCAGTGAATCGTAGAGCAACCTCCTGATTCACAATGGTTTACAAACTTTTTGATTAGGTAGGTATTTTGAGAAAACATTTTGCCAAATTTTACACGTACGACCTAAATTTATTACTGGCAACTTTTTCCTTGAATCAGGAAGCTATTTATTTAAAATGCACTTCGCATTTACTTTTCCCTACAAAATAAACACGTAAAAGGCGTATTGACGCATCAAATGTAAGTCCCTTTTATAGTCAAGTTTTTGATATGTCTGGAGAAAATCTACAACACTTTAATTAAAATTTTGAAATACTGATATTTCCAACATTGTTTCGTAAGGGGTTTCATAAGCAAAATTATTCCTGTTTAGCACGTGTCAAGAAGTAAATCTAAAAAAAGGTAAAAATCCAAAAAGGTTTTGCTAATCAACTGCTGTCACATTTTTGTCTCAGGTATTTGTCAATCACTCGATACTTCCAATGTAACCGACGTTTGCAGCCAAAGAATATTTAAAACTTTCCACGAAAAGAAATTACTAAAAGATGAAATGTGCCAAGTGAGTAGAAACTTTTGGCGTATTTTCTATTTGTGGAACAATGCATTAGGCACACTTTCTAGACAAAATGACGAGCGTAATGGAAGCAAAGAAAAATACTCTTAAAAAATTTATCCCGCCGCCTATTATGAAACCAGTAAATAGGATAGAAAGGGAAATGTCCTTAGACAGTAATTTTGAACAAAAGGGCTGCAATTTTTGTGTCTTTCTAAATAATAATCTACCGAATTCTTTGGACAGGTCCGTCAGGATATTAAACGTCACAGATGTACCGTTTGGACTGGATCTTTTTCAACGGAACTCTGGTGGCTGATTACTGCTTCGCTTGTAGTAATTGTAATCACCCTCTTAGATTTAAATTATTATCTTTAATTTTGCTTCCTCTTGTTATTATGGAAGCGGTAATAACGATTCTTATCATTCTCGCTAGAAATCGTTTCGTTAAATTTGCCAGAACAAAGACAAACGCGCTGTATTTAGGAGTCACGCATTTCACAAATATACCCTAATAATTTATGAATTATCAATTGCGGGATATTTCACCGTATACAAAACGAAATGACATCTTTAAAGACGATTATAAGATAGTCACTTACAAACGGGCTTAGCATGTTTGTCTAAAAATGATCAAGATAATTCAATGGAGTGATTAGGCATACGATCTTGCCCACAGGACACTGCAGTACGAATAAGGAATATCAGGTAAGGTAGTTGTACCATATATAATACGAACTGACAAATTTGTTACGCCACCAGCATTTTTCGTGTTTGTAAAATGTGTTCTGGTTTATTGCTTTCCGATTCGAATTGAAGGTCAAAAGTAAAAGCACAATAATATGCTTGTAGAAAAACCGCGTTTGGTGCAAAACGTGCAAATAAAATCAATATCCTTTACTGCCAGAGTAGTAAGCACATAACCACGATTAAAATAGTTAAATGCTTAGCATTTACATCTACTCCCATTATGCGAAGCTTTAACTGCGTCTCCCCTAAATAAATTATTTCGCTAAATAATTATTGTTTTGCAAAATTATTGAAAGCAAACATTCCTATCAATAAATCTATTCTGGCGTTGTTCCATACCTACTGCCTATCAAGTTTCTACAAAACCTTCGAACTGATTGTCTACTTACTAGGCATTTTAATTATCCTTTCGGTAGTACTTGTACGTATCTGTAATTCCAGTTCCATTTCGACGCTTCTCATAAATTTCAGTAAAACGCTACATTCGGATAAAATAAAATTTATGAATAGCAATTATTCCTTATATTGATGAGAGATTTGCAACTGTGTCATAGAAATGGAAACAATGTGTATCGTGATATTCCTAAAACCAGCTAACACGTAATTAGGGAGAAGATGGTTTTCAAAGGCTTATTAGTATTGCTAATTTATGCAGTTACCCTTCCAACGTAGTAATCACGAGTTTAATTTTATAGAATTTACTGAGCGGACATTAATAATTAAGGATTCTGCGAGCGTGGGCGAAGCCCACGCAAAGCAGAATCGAAATTCTATGAGTCTTCCGTAATCGGAAGACATCAACAGATATTACATATGTAGTGGTTAATCTAGCAAG
>JAHZMX010005591.1:0-11712 GCA_027743895.1 Seira musarum
AAAGCGTTTCGCGGCTACTCAATGCATGTAGGTGCATGAATGCTTTACGCCATAAAATTAAATGGTAAAGGTACCGCCTTAAGCTGGAAATGGAGAACGAGTTTCTTGTCGCGATGGAAAAAAAAATGCTGCAAAAACTGCTTGCTTTCGTGATGTTTAGTAAGTTTTCCATGTTACGATAACTGAGCTGAACCTTCTCCCTTACATCAGTTTTTTTTTGAAAGAAAACAAAGTTAAGAAAGAGATTGTATCTCTTCGTGCTCGCTGGCTCTCCTCATTCCAAAAATCAAGTCGAAATGTAAGCGAGGAACAGCAAGGAAAGGAAAGGCAGGTGATGTATGAAGTATAACAAGAAAGGAAAGGAGTGAGCAAGCAGTGTATTTTTCTCCAAAATAAAAATGTTTTTTATCTCTTGTGACTTAAACGGATGTATAAAAACCGCAAGATTCGCTTATGCTCATTCACCATACCCAGAAAAAGTTTTTTTTCTCTTCTCCCACATCTATCCGCTTTCAACATTACAATAAACTGGAAAATAAAAGAGAAAAAAACAACGTTGACTTGAGTGAGTTAAGTCTGACATTTTGGTTCCGCTTCTGCTACCGTCTCGCGCCTCTCTTGTATTGTGAGAATGGCAGATCTGTTGTTGAAGTTCATGTTGACTGGTTGCTTTTTTTACTTAAGGAATTTCATATGTTTGTGCAAAAAAGTGCGTCTTTCTCTGATGTGTGCTTCGTTACGCACCTTATATTCTGCGGGAAAATAAAGAAGTCATCATAAAATGCTTGGAGAAGATGTTTATTTTTAACCACTATAAATCCAGTCTTGTAAGTATTGAAGCTACTTTCTTCTTCCGCCTTTCCTTTCTTGTTCTTTTCTCATTGTGTCAACCCACACCCACGACCCATACTACCAGATGCCTTCATCCTGTAGCTTTGCTGAATCCTTTTGCCAGCAATAGCCGAGAGAAGTAAAATATTATAAAGGAATCCCAAAACAAAATGTTTGTTATACAGTATCATCATTTCGTGTATGCTCCTTGTTCACATTATTAAAAAATCCGACGAGGTTTTTAGTGACAAAAAATAGAGATTTTATTTTGTACCATTGTTCAAGGCTCACAAACAGAAGACATCTCAAAATCTTTTCTTTGTGTTATGAGCATTTTTCCTCTCTTTAAAATGACAATCTGTCAAAATGAATAGGATTCGTTCTTTCAGTTACATATCTAGAGCATAACCAACGAAAACTCGTACTAGAAAGTTAACATTTACAGAGGGTGTTAATCGGATAAAAAAGCACTATCATAAAGCTCAAAATTGATATTTTTACGCACCAACTTAAAGTCATGTTTTAGCCCAGCCAAACATTCATTTCTCCAATCAATTTCCGTTCACTTGCGTTAATCTTGCGAGTGACTGGAGAAAAGTCCCACGAGAAATCGAAAAAAATAGCATCACGCATTTCCGTGAGATCTCCCTCATGTGAAGCACCTGATCCAAAAAATATGGGAATTTAGGTGCCCTATAAAATTAATGACTTGACTGGGTGGAGCGGATCGGATCTTACTTGTAGATCCGAAAACATTTATAATCCATTGAGAAATTAAATTCAGTAAGCTCCTATTTTTGGAAACTAGCAAGAATGTAATTTGTAGGCATTTTTCACATCCTTTGACCTATTTGGCCGTTTTTGACAAACTTCTTGAGTGCTTGCTTGCTTACCTAGATTGTTTTAAACTGTATCGGTGAAAGCAATGCCCTGAAACCAAGAAAGTAGAATTCTACTTTCATAAGGTCTTTTGTAGTGGTATCCTCTTCCAAGATTTCCTATAACTTTTCCAAAACTTTATCTCTTTTTTATGAATTTTTTTAGCAGAAAACAGAAGCAGGCCTATCCCGTCAAATTTTCTTTTTCAGAGAACTTTACCCTTTTCCACCATTTTCCCTGAAGAACAGAGGAAAGAAAAAAAGGAGGTAAATAGTAAAAGGAAGGATGGAAGATGATAAAAATGAGTTCTATTGGGAGTTGGGCTACTGAAATGATTAATTTGTTTACGTCTACTTTACTTCTTACTTTATTGCTCCAGAGCAAAATTACACGTAGTTTTTTCCCTCTGCTTCCTCCTTCACTCACCGCTCGCTAACTAGAAGGAGGAAGATGAGAGTGTGGAAGATTGCTTCATTTTTTGCGGGTTAAAAATACTACAAAAGTATTAGGAAAGAAGATAGAGTTGAAGCTGAAGCGTTTTCTAAAGGAACGAATGTTGTATTTTTTAAGATTACGATAAACGCACGTGTTCAAGGGTTCCCTTGTTTATTTACCAATACATACATACTTATATACACTTTTCTTAGGTGGATAAACCGGGATGATATGGAGCGCCAGGCTTCAGTCCAGTTTAGCTAAAGTAAATTCCATCATTTCATCTTCCCTCCTTCCTTGATCCTTCTCAGTGAGGGTTATAGTCATAAGGCCAAGGATATTATTGCAATTTAGAATGCCTATACTTTGAACTGACTAAAAGTAGCCTCATGAATGAAGGGGGAAATGAAAAGAAAATAAAGGCAAAAATAATAAGCTGGAAAGTGGGTTTGTATGTATTATTTACCGAAAAATGTAATATGTTCCGTGATGATGGGTTTGAGTGAGTGAGGACATTGTACCCAACCCAACCCACTCCAAAAAGGAACAACAATGAAACGCGCCAGAACTTACAATCAGTTCAAACTTTAGTCAGTTCAGTCTCGGTAGATTCAATCTTTTTTGTTGTATTTTCATTTTGTGGCAATGTTGCCTGTTGTGCTGTTGTTGATGTGAATGAATGAAAATCATGAAGTCTATCCCCCAGAAATGTGTGTGTTTGGTCCTTTGAGTCGGTTTGGTTGCATGGAAGGAGGAAAAAGATCAGTTTTCGCGAAAGAGGAAGACGCTCCTTCAGGGAGTAAAAAATTTTCCAGTAGAGTACCTTCCGTTACGTAGTATTGGACTTCGCGAAATTGGTTTTTCCGCTAGTTTCTTTATACATTTTTTGAACTCACGTTTCTTCACTTCAAGAGAAAAATACTTATGGAGTAGTATTGGGTGCCGGAGAGAACAAAAGTTTTAATAGAAACCTTTTCTTGTGGTGATGGGGAAGGAGGGCTTAAGCTGAATAATAGAGTTGAAATAACAATGTTCATTTCAACCTCCAAAAGTTTACCATAAGGTTTGAGATTAAGGCAAAATTAAAGTTAAAACAGTGAAGCCAAAACAAAGCTTGTAAAGGTAAACAGGAACGTTTGGTGAACAACATGAACGCTAGTGACTCGTTTGGAGGAAAATAATTTTCTAACAAAGACATGTATTGGACGGTTTACGGTTCAGAAGAGATGCGATCACTATGCAAATGAGTTATTACTGGTGATTTCACGAATGTGATGGTTTGAATCTGCCCTAACCTAACCGAATGTAAAGTGGAAAGAAGTCGTGAATTACTAGAGGAGGATTTCAACACTTCAACAAAATGACGACACTGACTACATTTGCCTTTAATACAAAAAACTGTAATAGTACAACACGTTAGATAAATTCCATCACATACTAAAATAAAATGTTAATAACTCTAACTCAAGATCATAAAATATTACGCCCTCCTTTAAAACACTTCCTATTTTTGCGTCAATGATTAAAAACGTAATTGTGAAATGAAACAGATGCAGGAGAGACGTAGTAGTAGCAGCCGTTCCAGTTTTCACACCATTTACTATTCGAGTAAGAGTAATGTATATCGATGTATGTATTTGTCAAATATTTATGTTACAGTCTACACGTCGTGTCATGAATACATAAAATATTGAAGCCGGAACCGGACTAGGGCAAGTTGGAGCCTGGATTGGATGGTGGTAGTGGTGAAGTGCTGTTGTAAGAAGGCACTTCGCAGTGGTGCTTTTCACCACTTTGCCCAGCAAGCGAGAAAGTAACGGATGTATAGATATAGCAAACATGAATTTCAGAAAAAAGCTTGTGTGTGTTCTCTCATTTGTAATTCCCTTTCTATCCTTCACTCACTCATCACCATCACTAGTGGATTGGTTTGGTTAGCTTTTAAAAGGATTCTGGAGAAAAGGAAACAGACTTCCTCTTTGCCAGTGCCGCTACTGTTCCTTTTGATCTGATGTCGATCTCAGACTTTGCTTATATTATGTAGTTACATGATTGGGATTTGCAATTATCTTGATTCGTCCCTTTAAAGTCTCCAGTTCATTGCAATTACAGTTGTTTCTTTATTTATCAAAGAATTTTGATGGATTACGTCAGCAAAAAATAAAAACACCCAAAAATACTTCAGTTCAAAGAATTTCTACCAAAATAGAGCAATACGAAGGTCAAATATTTACCTTAATTTGTAAGAATTTTGAGAAAACTATTCTTAAAAGATTCCTGAAGAGTTGCCAAATACTTTACTTTTCAAGGGATGGGGCAAAATGATCTCGTCATTCAAAAGTTCAAGGTTTCTGCAAATAGGAACGCATGACATTGCAAAAAATCTTTTAGACTTCTTTGTAAGAATTTATTGTTCAGATCTCGTCTTTCAAGTATTTTACTTCTAGGTGGCACGTTAGAGTAGAACATGATGATTATAGCGTCTAAAAATTTCAAGGGGAAACACTTTATTATTTAATATTACGGCTGAGGACCAAAAAATGCTGACTTTGGCACAATTCAACAATGTCGAGACTACAGACATTAAAAATCGCATCAAAGACGAAAATTAGTGATGACGATGATAAGAAATTATGTGATTGCAAACTCAAGGTCTATATCGAAAATTGTGCGCACAATATTGACAGCTCAACTGGGAAAAATCTAGGAAAATGTGATTCAAGCATCCATAAATATAGCTATTCACACGTTCATTGCATTGTAGAGATCTCAAAATAGTTTTTCTTTTGCTAACAAACAAGCACCAATTTACGCAGGTTCCTCCACACATACTTTTTTCAACCCGTTCTTCTTTTCGCCAAAAGATCTCTTTGAGATATAAAAAAATTGTTAATAAAAAGCGTCTCTATTATTCGTCTTGATTTCCGATAAGAAAGAAAGACTTCTCATTCTCATTTATCCAAATCCATTCTCATGCCCACACAGTGGCACAGAAAAGACGTAGTACACTACACTCGAAAAAAGATAGGCGTAGGCACTCAAACATTCATCCATTGACTGACTTTACCAAAAAGTACTGCCATTCAATATCATCCTCTTATTTTTATTCCCCAACAATACAATCCCTTCTCGTTTTCTCTTTCATTACATCGCTTTTGGCGATTTTTCTCTGGTATCGTAAGCAAGCAAAAGCTGAAGATGGAAAAGAGAAAGCGTAAACTTGGAAGAGTTACCATTTTATATCCTCTCTACTAAACTATATTGCCATTTTTCTGCTTACAACTACTACCACCGGCTCTCTATCTCGCATGCCGTTTCTTTTGAAGCTAGCCGCGCAAAGTGGCAATCAAATAAAAGGTTATTGCCTGACTTGTAACCATTTCTACTTATTAGCAGTAGTAAAACGGTCGATTCGAAAGGATGCTTGTGCCCAAACAACCCCAAGCTACGTTTACAATGTCCAAGAAAAGCGGATACAAAGAAGAGAAAACCGGAATGAAATGTTTAGCTTTCCATGAATTCGTTCGGAGCCGGAAATGTTTTTCCAATCTTTCAAAGGAAATGTGCCTTCTGCTGATTTAATTTTAAAGTAAGAAAATCAACAATGATTTCGTGATGAGACTTCGCCAAAGCTCTTCTCACGTGCAGATTAGTCTACATGGATTGTAGAAAGCAAACACAGCTTAAATGCTTCGCAATGAATCAATGCTTCGCAACGAATCAAAAACGAAGGAGTAAAATCTGCACAAATATCATCATTTAAGTAGTCTCGCCATTTTCCTTACTGAATGTTGCTGTATCATTTCAGTTTAGATAAAATATATTTTGTAAAATACATGCTATAAAATGTAGAATGGAATTAGGAGTGGATGTCACTCGTTTCTCTTCTCCGTTTTAAGTTGAAAAGCGTTGAGTAGAGTGGATTGTGTCATGAAGCCATGAAGAAATCCTCCGGTACGTGCCAATACCAATTAAAATCTGAACTAAATACCAAACAGATGCCCATTCGAGCATTCCTTATTCCTTAGCTTTGGGACACCACTTTTCTCTAAATAAAATTATTTTGGTTTGAATTCCAGTTCAATGCGGAAGCTACCATATACGAAAACATTAATACGGAGATACGGATTTCCGACAAATCTTGTTCCTCGGAATCGTATGCATGAATGGTGCACGTTTCACTCGAGAAGGACGTGCCTACTAAACAAACACGTTACTGATGAACTCCTTTACACAAATAGTAATATTATATTACGTATTCAACATGGTCCAAAATTATTCTAAAATTCCATTCAAAAAAGAAGAAGAAAGTACTATTATGACATAATCTATAAAAGTTTGTAGATGAAAAATGAAGCAGTGCTCATGTCGAAACATCATGCAGGCACATTATCTTCTTCCAAAGATAACATAATGCCGTCATGAATATGAAATCAGTGCGTAATATCCTCCAGTTGTATTCATAGGGGGTGCATTCCAAACTGCAATAAAAAATGTACTGCCGGTAAAATTCTCTGTAATCATTATCATTTGTATGCGAGAACAAATCGAAGAAATTACTGTGAATGCGCCCCATTACTTCACTTCTTTTTTGGTGCATAGTATCCTCTTTCTCTTAAAAAATACATAACATCATCATGTACACGAAATGAACGTTTTTCCTAAGAATAGAGAAAAATTACGTATTTTTTTCGCTCTGTAGCTGAATTTCCAACTTTCACTCTAATTGGTCATTACGCAGAGAAAATTTCCATTTGAATGAAAACAAGGCAGTAGACGTTTTACATTTAATGTTTTATCTGTGCTTCTGCTCCCGGCTCTTTGCTGCTTGAAATCCCGGATATAATATGTATCAAACATAAGTACATGCAACGGAAACTAGTTTTAAAATTCTATCATGACACGAGTGGGGTTATGCAAACGCAAACTCAAGAAGTATAGGTTTACTTACATTGATTAGGTATTTCTATACATATTGTGCTTGCAAAGTGACATGCTTTGTTTCCCAAATCGCTTGTTCCAAAAAAAGGAGCCTGGGAGTAAAATGTGTTTTTACCGTTGCTGTTTCTTGTCCAAAAACTTTTACAGCTGCCGAACAACTTGTCCTTTAATAGTGCATTGTTCACTTAAGCCTCCTCTCGCTTCCCATCAAAAATGTGAAGATGGTGAAAGTGCATTGTTCTCTGAGAGAGGTGTATTGTAATTGGAAGTAGTGTGGAAGACACCATCATATCATGAGTGTTTTGTGCTTGCTGAGTGATAAAAGGGTTCGTTTCCCTTAATTTCTTCGTTTTTTTTCTGTCTCGTTTTCCTCTCATGGGATACCTATAGTATCCTCTATCTTTTCCATTTAAAATGTGTGGAATGGAACGGAGTTTTCTAGTGGGATGGATGGAATTTTTTTTACCTTAATGCCTAGTTTTGAGTTGTTTTGGTTTTACTTGAGTTGTAAACTTTTCTCTTCTTTTTTCTAATTATTCAGAAAACTTCTTATTAAAAACTTAAACCTCCCGGGGAAAACTTCTGAGGAATGTAGAAGCGAAAGTGACGGTTTGTCATACCTTTCCTTAAGTCGCCTCATTTCAAGTTTTGAAACCAATTCGCAATGAATCTAGTAGCATATCTACTTAATACAATTTTGTATAGTGATATTCTTGCAATTGAGAAATTCTTAATTATTGATTATATATCAGCGATTTTTATACACAGTAAAAAAGAAACTTTTTGTAGGGCAAGTGTGTTAAAATTTTTACTTTGTTCCCCCAAGTCACCAAGGTCGAACCAATTCTTAAGGAGGTTTTAACTTTGTCATCATACATTCAAATGATTGTTTTGGGTTTACCCAATATCGATTATAAATGCAAAATTTTAACTTTGTAATCTGCCAACCAAATCTTAATAATCAAAAATAAACCTAGCATCAACACTACTTGCATTCTGCGTATGAATAATTTTTGATCGGTTCAAGGTACAAAAGTACAAACGAATGTACTTTAGGAATCGCTGAAACATGATGGAGTCGAACAAAACAGGTTGATTACAATTTCTTGAAATGATTGAAACCATTGCCAAACTCACGGTGCAACAAGCATACGTACTCAGCTCCCAACAAAAATTTTCTTCCCCAATGCTTATGATTGGGAAGAAAGTAGAAAGTCGAGAGAATGATGAAATCTTCCATATATTGTACTGTAGTCACTCACTCGTTTTATTTCCTCTGTACGGTGCTCACACTTTCTGACACGAACGTAAAGCGAAAGTGGAGTGAAACAAATGATTTCCAAGTCTTGTCCAGAGATTTATTTGCGGTCGGTTAGTCTCTCTGATGGGAAAAAAGAAATTGGTCTTGGTCGCTACATCAAGTTGGTACTCAACCGATTCCCTTTTTTTGCACAATGCGATGATGCTGCTGCTGTGCCGCATTATACTTATTATTACAGTGCAGATGAAAAACACAAATAAAATCGGCAGAAAACTCAGAAAAGTTGATGCATTCTGAGGGAAATATAGAGGCATTGGGGAGCTTTTATTAAAAATGTATGTTGACTATAAGTACTTGAGTGAAGAGTACATGACTCTATTTCATTTATATTTTTTTCTAGGAAAAATTTGAAGAAGAGATAGAAGATGAGCATAGAACTTGTTATTATTATATTTTGTTGCATGTAAGCTTTTGGCAGTGAAATGATTGCCATCATAGGACGTTTGCAAGGTTCGAGATTTCCTCTTCTCGGAAAAGTACTACTATGAAGTGCCGCTGGGTTAAAAAAAAAGAAAGTTATGAAGGATAAAAGTGCGCCTCGAGAGCTTGTCAGAAAACAAGTGTGAAAAAAGTTCAATTTCGGTCTGCTTCTGATGGTCATCATCATCGTCATGATCTTATGACGACCAACCATCGGACCGACACTTCTCAAGATGATACAAGTAGAACAGAAGATAACTACTTTATCACATATACAGTTTCAATTTACCCATGAAGTGGCATGCGATGTCGATTAGGGTTGAGTTTGAGTTGTGATGAGATTGAAGCACAAGGATCCCTTCTTGAAATACTTCATTTTAACCTTCTTGCAAGTCTTGAGTTTAGGGTGGGTAGGGGTAGCCCTGACAAGACAACAATGTTATAAAATACTGAATGAGAAGAAATTAAGATGCTGGTGGATTTATTTTTATGTCTTGATGCTTTCACTTGCTTTTTGCTTGTCTTTAGTAGTGGCATGGCGCTCAGCTCAGGGTTATCTGCATCAGAATGGAAAACTCATTTTTTGCTAAACAAGAATTAGAGCAGACAAGTCTTCAAAGATTTGCAAAGTTTTTGTGATGAGTAAATGAGCAAAACTATAATAAGGCTTTATGCTTCTGTCTTGGTCTTGGTATGAAATATGCAACACAGATTAGTAGTAACGATACATGGGAATTCTTTTTATTAATGCCTACCCGACAAAAATAGAGCCAACTCTTGCTGTTTTACTTGATAACGACATATCTACTTTCAATCAGATTCCCTTTGAAATCATGTGGCTTACTTTAAAGTTTTAATTGGAAGCATGTTAATTGCTAACGAAGTCACAATATACTTTATGTACTTGTAAAGCATTTTACCACTAATACCAAAATCATTGAGCAATCTTTCTGAATTTATATATTGCAATAAGGCGCAATTCAGTATCGAAAGTTCTAAAGTAAGAGTGCTTGATTAAAGCAGAATAAATAAATGCCTTTGAAGAGTAGATTTAGATTTGCAGCATTTGTGTTTGGATTAAATGTGTTCATGATGAAACCATTAATAAGACTTAACTGATGATAGAATTGCTGACTAACAACATTCAAACAATTAACACAGAATAAATCAAATTAGAACTATAAGAAGATTCTTTAAAATAAAATGTAAGGCTAAAGCTATAGGATGAGTTTCTCCAAGACTATCTGACTAAACCAAAAGCATGGAGCAGTCTAAAATTCCTATGATTTGTTCTCGTTAACAAAAGTTAACTTTGGTGAAGATAGAAGATAGCTTTATCCTGTACTGTCTTTTCTAAATAGAGTTATTAATGGTGGCTTTGAGTGAAGAAGATGAAATTAACTTTATTATTTTAATTAACTTGAGTTACGTGACAAACAAGGGAAAATTGAAAACATGTGGGACAAGCAAAGCGTGATTCATTTGCACCATCAGGAACACATTCGAGTCCACTCCCGTTTTTCAAATTAGCTATACAGAACTATGTACATGAACTAGCAACTTTAAAGAAACCATTTTGGCGCAGTTGTAAGTCCTAAAGATAACAGTTTATCTAGTGTCTTGGCTTATTTAGGACAGAATTATTGCATTACCTCCACCTGACCTCTTTTTCCTCTTGAAACCTTTTCAGTTAACTCTCGCCACGCATCAGTGAGGATAAGAATGACGGTCCTGCAACAAGCAAGAAAATTCCAAGCTTTTTGCTTACTTACTCCTTACTAGATCCTTGTTTGCCTACGTCTTTCAAGGGTTTACTTTACCTTCGATAATGCATTTTGGTGCCACTTCAAAGGGAACTAAGCAGGTACATCAGTACGTCCTGCACTTTCTTATGCTGCACTAAAATGTTTCATTTTTACTGTAAGATTCCTTCACATCTGCAATGCATCTATCTTACCCCACTCACCTTAACATTTCCAAGAAAAGGAAAAGGTGACTAGCCTTGCGTGAAATCGTAAAAGAGAAAGTGATACTAAGCAGAAGCGCTACCGTGTGTGTTTTACACCGACACCAAATGTGCTAAAACACCATAAGAAGCAATGTTAACTAAAATTTAATGGAAGTCTAGACAGCTAGAAACCAACCTACGTAAGTATTTACTTTACAAAAGAAAGACAATCTTTTTTTTAGAATTTCTCATTTCCTCACTAAAGAGAAAATTGAGTTATACTATCCCTAAATCAAAATGGTGAAAGTATGTGTATTGAAAATACCTCAAATAAACGTTATTTCAAGGCCAAATAAGATTATAGTTAAACATTTGGCCATACGAATCTTAGAATCTTTCAAAATACTGTTCGTGCTTTGTAATCGTCAGTATTGGGCCATTTTCCATCAGCAAATAAAATAATTTTAATTCCCACGTAAATAAATATTGTAATACATAGTTTATTTTACTGCCATCCTGTTTTGTTTTGTTGATTATCTAAGTAAGTCTGATCTTGACAATAAGATCAATACACTCCTTTTCACGAAAACGTATTAAATGAACCCTATGATTCTAAATACTGGGAAAAATTAGACGAGACGAGGCAACAATAGAAAGACTAAGCTAACGCCCACCACTTCTTACGTGTTTTATGCGTTTCCAGTAGCACATCTGGGGCAGACACATTTCGGCTTTGAAACTGTCATCATCTGTGACTCTGCATAGTCCCTTGGCGCGGTTATTGCTATTTTGGGTTGGTCCAAGGTCCAAAACAGTCAAATTGTTACGGGACAACCCGTAAACTGTAGAAAAGGCAGTCAGTGATCTGCATAATTGGTTAGGATTAGGTTAGTCGAGGAATGTTGCTTTACTTGGGTCTGGACAGCATTCACTCAAG
>JAHZMX010005592.1:0-10546 GCA_027743895.1 Seira musarum
TGAATAGTTTCAAAGTGTTTTATAAGGTAAAAGTGTAGTTCGCTAAAAAGCTTGATCTATTTCTAAACTGAAACAGAATCACATTTAAATTTTAGGTGGTCTCAAAATTTCTTTCCGCGCCTTAAGTGGGAGAAGTTAATTGGTGGGAAATCCCTGTAAATACCGGGATTTCTCATTTTCCCATCAATCATATTGAGTGTGAAAATAGGGAAAATGTCCAAAATGCCGTTTTGGGGCAACTTGAGACGTTCCTGATATGTATTCATATGTATATACTCAATTGTTGTAGATTAACGCATTGTTTAAATGGCCCAGGTAATTATAATTTCCCACTTTTGGGCATTTTACCGGGAAAAATTCTAATAATAACGACTTTGCATTGCAGACGGACTACAGGCAAAGTTTTGTAACAAAGCACTCGAGTTTGAACTCCAAGGAAAAATTTATTCGCTGGAACATCTAGTGGGTCGAAACGCTTTAGAGCAAATTTCTGAACGCATTAAAAAAATGATTAAATCGACTGGCCCCAATCAGTACATACGCCTCACTAAAGGTGACGTGTTCCCAACGGAGCAACTGGAATATTATATATCCCGAACATTTTGGTACCCCACCAAGTTGGACGAGAAAATTTTCAAACATGATTCCACAAAGGAGCATATATTTGCTGTAAAAGGTGCCCCTAAACCTGAATTAGCTCGTGTCTGCGGCATTCAAGTGATAAAACGAAGCAGATACCAGTTAGAAAAGGTAACGACACGATTTATAATGTTAGAGCGTGACGACGACTTCGAGAAGATTTGTGAAACCTCCTCACAACCGGTGCACATGATTGAATACAACGACAACGGATTTTCTTGGGTCAAATCAAGTCAGTCTTTGGAAGTAATTCGAATGTTCCTAAAAGATGCTTTTATCTTCGACGAGGAAAGTGCAATCGCAAGGATTACATCTCTCGGATCTCCTTCTGCATTCATCATCGCAGATTCCCCTGGTATGGGGAAGACTGTCGTTCTTAAAAATTTGGCCAAAACAATAGGAGAAACCCATTCAAACATCGTAGTGTTTTTCGTAGTACTACAGGAACTTGTTAAGCAAGTGCACGGAAAACCTCTTTCAGCACTTGATCTAATCCTAACCTATGTTAGTTCAAGTTTTCCACAAAAAACCATCCTCAAAGAAATGTTGGCGAGCAATAACTTCCAGTTTTTCTTCTTTTTGGATGGATATGATGAGGTTTTACAGGCAAAACTGCGCTTAGTCGATTCTCTCCTGGTGGGTTTATTAAAAATCCAAAATGTAAAAGTCATTCTTACAACTAGACTTCACTTTCTGCCACAATTGGAAAAAATCCTGAACCGGATTTCGTTTGAGCTACTGCCGTTCATAGTATCAAACCAGATAGAGTTTCTAATCAAATATTGGACAACGAAACATGGAGCAATCGAAAATGAAAATCTGAGTGAGTTTGCCAAGAAATGCCTAAACGCACTAAAAACAAAAATGACAGACATTGAGAGACACATCGCTGGAATCCCGCTCCAGTGTATGATGCTGGCCGAGATTCATGCTGACCATGCTATCCGAGCTTCGGAACAAGAACAACTTGCGGATGATATGATCGACGAATTTTCCTTTTTCCAGATGTACACAGCGCTCATTGAGTTGAAGCTAAGTAAAGTCTCAGATCCAATGATACAACAAAAGTATCTAGATGTGCATGTTTATGAATCAATTGTTTTGATGTTCCCCGAATGGCTGAACGTATTCGAAGAATTTTTAACCCCCCGGGATGGCATCCATGAAAATACGTTGTACTCTATTGGATTGCTTGAAAAAAATACGGAAGAATTCAGATTTGTTCATCGAACATTTGCTGAGTATGTGCTTGCGGATTTTATAATCAGGAGTTTAAATAAGTCCGCCATATTTCTTGATTTCTTATTCAAACAAATTCTTGGAGAAGAAGGAACTATGGTAGAAAGAATCGGCTTCAGGGTGAATCCTGTACGACCTATTCGGTACAAGCTTAAGCGTCCTGTTATAGCATACTTCCTAAACATGCAAATGCAGGAACGTTTTAGCAGCGACGACTACAATGTGTTCCTCAACGAGTTTGACCTTCAAAACATTACTGAGGAGGATTTGTGCATTGCAGCAAACACATGTTGCCGCAATGACCTCGAAAGTTGCTTCGACTTTACTGCAAACGTAATGCAGCGTTTCAGTCTCAGAGACAAAAGCGAACTAAAGGACAAATACATGAAACAATTACTTCACCTTGCGGTTGAGAATACGAATAACGAGTCATTCGTTGATAAGGTTCTGAATTTTACAAAGGTGGAATTGGGGTTCAATTTGAGCTGTCACGTCTACGAAAGGGAATACGAATTAGGAAACTTGCATCCAGAGTGGATTCCTAGCGTTACTCCACTGCATGTTGCCATTTACATGGGGAAGTACAACATTGTCATGTACTTGTTACAGGAATACGGACAAGATGTTCTCCCAATCAAACACTTACTTCATGTCTGTGTCGTTGACAGTGCTCAGAACAGCGAGTCGGTAATTGAGGAGAAGCTATCAATCATTGAGGTTTTGACTCAATTGAAAAGAGAATGGTTGGAAGAGAAGCTTCATAGTTTAACACCGCTTCTTGAGCGCCAAGTCCATGTAAAGATTGTTAAACAATTGGTCAAAATGGGTGCAAATATCAACGCACACTCAGATGGAGATGGAACTGTTCTTGACACGACGATGACTCATACCAATGATGATAATTCCGAAAACTCATTCTTGAATTTGCTACGTTGGGCATTGGTTAATGGTTTTGGATTACTTAGTTATAAAACTTTAGGAGGAAAAACCCTGCTTATGCGCGCAATTGAAATTTATAAGGAAATGAATGATGAAGTCCTTCAAATTCTTCATAAAGAATATGTCGATTTTAATGCCCAAGATTCGGAAGGAAATTCGATTCTCTTTTATGCCATTGAACACTCCGAAAGCATAAATTTCATTCAGAAAATATTGGAGTACGGAGCAAATCCAAACCACACAAATCGTATAGGTCGTAATGCAGCGCACATGGTTATGCGTAGCCATTTCGTTACTAAGAAGAAAGATCTAGCTCTGGAAAAAATGAAACTTCTAAAATCCGCCGGATTTTATGGATGGGACACTCCCGATGATATTAGATTCACCCCATTAATTTTTGCAATAGACAATAAAATCATCCTGGACAACCCGTTACTCCAGTTCTTGCAAGGGGAAGGTGTTAATTTCAATTTTCAATACAATACGAGTGGAGACTCACTTTTGTTTCTTGCCATCAAACGTTTCGAAGACATCCACTTCATTAGTAAATTAATAGACTTTGGGGCAAATCCAAATCACAGGAATATAGTTGGACAAACTGCGATCGACATTGCCGTTGATCTGTACAAAAGTGATCCTGCCCGGATGCAAAAGATTCTTGGGCTGCTTGTATCTAGCGGTTTTGATTTAATCGATCTAAATAGTTCGATCACTGGAGATATCTCGCATATTTTATCAGCATGCAAAAAACAACTCTCATCGTTCGTTAAGGGTAAGACCGCCGATAAAAATGGGGACACAATCTTATTTCACGCTGTTCGATATGTTTATAACTTGGAACTGCTCTCCACTATACTGGAGCAAGGTGTCGACATAAATCACCAAAATAATTTGGGAGAAAATGTGGCTCATCATATTATGCGATATCGCAAACTTTCGAAGCAAGCACTAGAATTGTTGAAGATGTTAATATCACACAAATTCACTGGGATAGACCGAAAGAATAACGAGGGACAAACTCCATTAATGGTTAGAATTAAAGAGTTTAGAGGCAGATTTGTAGATAATCAAACACTCGACTTTTTGCTCCAAGCGGGTGTTGATCTTAATTCCGAGGACAACGACGGATACTCTGTTCTTTTCTACGCGATAGTTTTCTCCGAAAAAATTGAATTCGTGCAAACAATATTGGATCTTGGAGGAAATCCAAACCACAAAACAAAATCAGGCCTGAATGCAGCTCATCTGGTCGTAGAATGGCATCAAATTGATCCAGCTAACGCTATGAAGCTACTTCAACTGCTGAAGTCAAAAGGATTTGAGGGGATAAATGGAAAGGACAATATTGGATGCACTCCAATCATGACACTAATAAAATCCACAAGCGCCATGAAGTACGCCATTCTGTCACTCCTGCTATCTGATGAGCAAGTCGATTTTAATGCTCAGTGTGATAAAGGACACTCAGTTCTTTTTTATGCCATTATATTTTCAATAGACCTTGATTCCATCCAGCAAATACTAGATCTTGGAGGAAACCCAAACCACAAAACAAAATCAGGCCTGAATGCAGCTCATCTGATCGTAGAAAGGTGTCAAATTTATCCGGATTTCGCTATGAAGTTGCTTCAACTTTTAAAGAACAAAGGATTTGATGGGATAAACGGAAAGGACAATGATGGATGTACTCCAATCATGACAATAATCAAATCTACTGGCTTCATGAAGTATGCAATTCTGCCATTCCTGCTGTCTGACCCGGAAGTCGATTTTAATGCTGAGTGCGACAAAGGACACTCTGTTCTTTTTTATGCCATTATGTATTCAATAAAACTTGAATTCATCCAGAAAATACTAGATTCTGGAGGAAACCCAAACCATAAAAGTAAAATGGGCAGAAATGCAGCTCATATCGTCTTAAAGTGGCATCATCATGATCCAATTACGGCTGTGAAGATTTTGCAACTGCTAAAGGCAAAAGGATTTGATGGAATGAGTGAAAAGGACAATAATGGACATACGCCCTTTATGACAGCAATGATATTTAATAAGGTAATGAAAGACGAACTTCTGCAATTCTTGTATGAAGAAGGAATCGACTTTAATGCTCAGGACAACTATGGAAATCCGGTCCTCTTCTACGCCATTCAATCTTCAAAAAGCCATGCTCTCATCCAGAAGATACTGGACTTTGGAGCAAACCCAAATCACCAAAATAAGTTAGGCAAAAACGCAGCACATTTGGTACTGCAGTGTAATCGAGATGATCCGGATATGGTAGTGGATATACTAAAACTTTTGAAAACAAATGGGTTTAATCGTTTAGACGAAAAAGATGATAACGGCTGCACACCAATTATGGGAGCACTCGCATGTGAAAGCGTTGTGGAGCGGAAAACAGAAATTGTCAAGTTTTTGTCTGAAGAAGGAATCGATTTTAATGCCTACGACAATAACGGACACTCAGTCTTGTTATACGCCATTCAGTTTGTAAAAGACCTTGGTTTAATTAAAAATATATTGGACTATGGCGCAAACCCAAATCATGTCAATAAATTTGGCGGAAATGCAGCTCATTTGGTCTTACGGTGTCATCAAGATGATCCAGTTCTAGCTGTAGAAATACTACAACTCCTAAAGACAAAAGGATTCGATGGGTTCGACGAAAAGGATGCTGAAGGATGTACTCCAATCATGGCTGCAATATGTTCTGGAAATGAAATAGAAGGCGAAGTTCTTAAGCTTCTGTCTGAAGAAGGAGTCGATTTCAATCATCAAGACAAGAACGGCTTTTCGATACTTTTTTACGCCATTATGTATTCCAAAAACGTTGACTTCATTCGAAAACTTATTGAGTTTGGAGCAAACTTAAATAACAAAAACCAGTCTGGATGTAATGCTGCTCATTGTGTCTTGGCGTGTTATCAAAAGGATCCACTTATGACTGTAAACAAACTTAAACTACTGAAGGCAAATGGATTTGATGGGCTTAACGAAAAGGATGATAGTGGTTGTACTCCACTTATGGCTGCAATTGCAAGTAGAGTCGGAGGTGAGGTGCAGGACGAAATTCTCCATTTTCTCTCTGAAGAAGGAATCGACTTTAATGCGCACGACAACGACGGAAATTCAATCTTCCTTTACGCCTGTATGTTTTCGAAATGTCATACCTTCATCCAAAAAATATTGGACTATGGAGGGAACCCTAATCACAAAAACAAATTTGGCAGTAACGCAGCACATTTGGTCGTGCAGTGTAATCAAGATGATCCCGATATGGTTGTGGATATACTAAAACTTTTGAAAACAAACGGGTTTAATCGTTTAGACGAAAAAGATGATGACGGCTGCACTCCAATTATGAGAGCACTCGCATGTGAAAGCGTTGTGGAGCGGAAAACAGAAATTGTCAAGTTTTTGTCTGAAGAAGGAATCGATTTTAATGCTTACGACAACAACGGACACTCAGTCTTGTTATACGCCATTCAGTTTGTAAAAGACCTTGGTTTAATCAAAAAAATATTGGACTATGGCGCAAACCCAAATCACAAAAACAAATCCGGCATGAATGCAGCTGATGCCGTCTTGCTTTTTTACCAGAAGGAGCCAGGTCTTGCTGTAGATGTACTAAAACTGCTAAAATCAAAGGGATTCGATAAGTTAAACGAAAAGGATGATGATGGATACATTCCAATTATGAAAATAATTGCAAGCACAGTCGGTGGTGAGGTGCACGACGAAATTCTCCATTTTCTGACTGAAGAAGGGGTCGATTTTAATTCCGAAAACAACGACGGAAATTCAGTTCTCCTTATCGCCATTCAGTATGAAAAAGGTCTTGGATTAGTTCACAAAATATTGGAGTATGGAGGAAACCCAAATCACAAAAGCAAATTTGGCGAAAATGCAGCTCATTATGTCGTGCAATGTTATAAAAAAGATGCACGTATGACTGTAGATATACTTAAACTACTGAAGGCATATGGATTTGATGGGCTCAACGAAAAGAATGATGGTGGTTGTACTCCACTTATGGTTGCAGTTGCAAGTAGAGTCGGAGGTGAGGTGCAGGACGAAATCCTCCATTTTCTCTCTGAAGAAGGAATCGACTTTAATGCGCACGACAACGACGGAAATTCAGTCTTCCTTTACGCCTGTAGGTTTTCAGAAGACCCTACCTTCATCCAAAAAATATTGGACTATGGAGGGAACCCAAATCACAAAAACAAATTCGGCAGTAACGCAGCCCATTTGGTCTTGGGGTGTTATCAAAAGGATCCACTTATGATTGTAAACATGCTTAAACTACTGAAGGCAAATGGATTTGATGGGCTTAACGAAAAGGATGTTAATGGTTGTACTCCACTTATGATCGCAATCGAGAGCAGAGTCGATGGTGAGGTGCAAGTCGATATTCTCAAGTTTTTGTCTGAAGAAGGAATCGATTTGAATGCTTACGACAACAACGGACACACAGCCTTGTTACGCGTCATTCAGTTTGCAAAAGACCTTGGTTTAATAAAAAAAATATTGGACTATGGCGCAAATCCAAATCATATCGACAAATTTGGCAGAAATGCTGCTCATATTGTCTTGGGGTGTTATCAAGATGATCCAGTTCTGGCTGTAGAAATACTAAAACTTCTAAAGACGAAAGGATTCGACGGGTTTGACGAAAAGGATGTTGAAGGAGTTACTCCAATCATGGCTGCAATATCTACTAGAAATGTGGTAGAAGACGAAATTCTTCAGTTTTTGTCTGAAGAAATAGATTTTAATTCTCAATGCAATCGTGGATCCTCAGTTCTTTTTTATGCCCTTATATATTCCAGAAACATTCACTTTATCCAGAAAATTCTTGACTTTGGGGCAAATCCTAACCACAAAAACAAATTTGGTATGAATGCGGCTCATTTAGTCATGGAGTACTGCGGTAATGATCCCACCCTTACTGTGGAAATGTTAAAACTTTTTAAGCAGAACGGTTTTTCCGGACTAGACCAAGCAGAGGATAATGGTTTGACACCAACAATGGTTGCAATCGCGTCCGGAGGCGTCTTGGACGACCAAATTCTTGAGTTTTTATCTAACGAAGGAGTCGATTTCGATGCTCAAAACAGTATTGTCCGAAAAATATTAAATTTTGGGGCAAAACCGAATCATATTGATGCACTTGGACAAAACGCAGCTCACATAGTAATGGAGTGCTATCAAAATGATCCGGCTTTAATCGTAGAAGTATTGAAACTGCTCAAGTCAAGAGGGTTTAACGGACTAAACCAAAAAAGTCACTATGGAATATATCCATTCATGAAGGCAATAATATTTAGAGGAATTCTGGAGGACGAAGTTCTTCAGTATTTATCTGAGGAAGGAGTCACAGTCGACTTCAATGCTCAGGACAATGATGGAAATTCCGTTCTTTTTTATGCCATTGAATTTTCAAAAAATGTGGATTTCATCCGGAAAATATTAAATTTTGGGGCCAATCCAAATCATGTTAATGCATTTGGGGAAAACGCAGCTCACTTGGTCATGAGGTGTTATCAAAATGATCCAAATTTAGTCGTAGAAGTATTGAAATTGCTCAAGTCAAGCGGGTTTAAAGGACTAAACGAAAAGAGTCACCATGGAGTGTATCCATTCATGAATGCAATATATTTCAGAGGAGTCCTGGAGGACGAAGTTCTTCAGTATTTATCTGAAGAAGGAGTCACCCTCGATTTCAATGCTCAGGACAATGATGGAGATTCAGTTCTTTTTTGTGCCTTGGACTTTCGCTTACGTGCAGCAAACCTTAGCATAATTCTTAAATTACTAGACTTTGGAGCAAATCCGAACCACAGAAATTTTAAAGGTCAAAATGCGGGGCATTCTATCATTTTATTTTGTCATAAGTGTAAGCCTAGTGGTGAAGTATTGTTGGACAGTGAGGGAAAACAAGAAGTCGAAGATCCAAAAGGGGTTCTGGAAATCCTTAAACTCCTTGAATCAAAAGGATATGAAGGTTTCAACGAAAAGGATTCGAATGGTGATACACCTCTGACACTTGCAATATCCAAGAATATCTCGGATGACGAACTTTTGAATTTTCTACGTGAAAGAACTTTAGAGTGAAAACTCCTCAGCAAACAGAAACCATTTACCTAGAACATGTTTTACTATCAATGGCTCAATTTTTGTGTTTTTTATTTAACGACCACAAAAAGGACTCGGTCAACCCTAATGCTAATAATAATTGTGTCGTTCAGTCACTCCAGATTTGCCCAGCTTGGAGAGTACAATTCTCTTTTTTGAATAAGTTAAGTTTTTTCTAATTTACGTCGGGGGTTTATTGTGTATGCCATGGAATGGATTCCCAGATGTTTTCCTCGACACATTCCTTAAGTAAATTCAGCTTTATCTGTCGCAGTCTTTCCTGTTGGTTGACAACGTTTTTAAAATAGTAAGTTGAACTTAATGCAATTAGTTTCATGACGTTTTTAAATATCTTCTAAGTTCGCTTAAGTTAGCATTTTGGTAATTTGGCTGATTTTACTGGGCGGTGTTCTAACATATTTTTTTTTCTTCGTTTTTAGGAATCAGATATGGTCTCAATTCTTTCGGGGAAGGACTTTGGACGGAGAGTAAATTAGAAATCCAAATATTTTAGTTATCAGGAGTGAGTTCCTTTTCCGTTTAACTACAGGCAATTTACTTTAAACATAATCTGTGTCAGTGTCACTCAGGGCTTATTTGTCGATAGCTTGCTTATTAGTGATAGAAATTATTATATTTCTGCGATTTTTTGTTGCAGTGGTCTGTAGTCCAGCAGTTCCTTCTCCATCAGATTTTGTAGCTATTCGTTGTGCATAGATTACCTTTTTGTCTTTAAGTTACTTCAAACGAAACCATCATATCAGTAATCATCTCAAATCCTTGAGCACAAAGAACTAAAGCAATAAAGTTGGTCCACAGAAATTTTTTAAAAGATTTTCCGAATCAAAATTAAATGCCGCGTTTGCCATCAGAATACAGACCGTCCATGATAATAAAGTACATGAGTCTAAATTTCGGCTACGGGCATATAGGTAACGCCTCAACACAATTCACGTTTTTGCCAGCCATCACCAACACAACCACTTGACTTGACGTCTTCCGAAACGAAAGTTTCAGGACTACAAATTTGCTACTCGCAGACTCTACTGACGTTAGCCGATCCCTCTCTTGCTACCGTATTATTCGCCGTCAATTTTTTGGTGCTCGACATTTTATTCAATTTCATGTTAAAGTTGGTGCCTAGCAGAATCTATTTGAGAGTAAGTTAAGCATAAAATTTGTAGCATTTTAAAATAAATAGATTGCTTCAGTCTTCTTTGTCATTTTAAGGAAAGTTTGCCTCCAAACTAAAAAAAATCGATATCTGGAAATAGTAAGCTGGTCATCAAAAATTATATAGTTGAAAAGCAGCACAATCAGCCGCCCACAATTGGTATCTTTCGTTTTTTAAAGTTCAGTTTTTAAATAATTTGCTTATAAATAATTGTAATACATATTTTTTGTATTTTGTCCCGCCCATTCTAGCCACCGCCGCCGAAAAGGATTTGAGACAGAATTAAGCAGCATATGACAAAGATCCTTCCTGAGAGTCATTCCCCGTTTTCGTCATCAACATCAGCAGCATCGACCGCAAAACTGCCCCAAAGTCTAGGGGCCGTTCATTAATGACGTCACCTCGAAGGGGGGGAGG
>JAHZMX010005593.1:0-15972 GCA_027743895.1 Seira musarum
TTTTCTCTTCGGTATAGCGAGCTTTCCGTAATAACGAGCGTCCGTAATAAGACCTGGCGTGCTCATTTAAAATACATTACAACCGCGCAGCAGGGGAAAAAGAATCCGTTATATAGCAGACGAGTTGGAGCAAAAAATCTGCCGCTATAATTACATATCCGCTACAACGATTTACGGTATATCAAAGGGCTCGCTCATTCAAAATGTATTATGCCATTTTTGGGCGACACAACTTGCTCCGTAATAATAATTATTCCGTAATATCCATTTCCGTAATATCAAGCTTCGACTGTAATTACTTGTACCTAACTAATATGGCATTGATTGAGTTAACAGAATGGAACACTTACAATACAACTTTTAAGTGTGTAATTTCGTACAAAATTGTACTAAGGTTACAAGTCATTTCAATTTAGCTGGAATAGAATTTTCCGCTTAGTTTTTCGATCCATTAAAATTGCGTACTATCACATCACCTATTTTAATAAACTGAGTTAGACTACAGACAGGAAGGAATCGTTTTTTTTTTCAATCTTCCCAGTCTGTTCATCCTTCTTCTGCCGCTGGGGGCAATTGATTTTGAAATTACTATGAAGATATCATGAATAGCTTTTAAAATCCTTTCGAATGCGCTTTCATTTGCTATGTGCTGCCATATAGAAAAAAACATTCTATCTTTGACCCCGACATCAAACGTCAACCGATTTTGCTGAAAATCAATCCCATAGGTGCCTATAGCGTACTAAATCTCTGTGTAAAATAAAAATTTGTCACCACGTTCGAAAGTTGTCCTGGGAACAGACGAACAAAAAAAATCGCTTAAAAACTGACACTTTTTAATAAGAATTTTTGGGTTGAACTTATTAACAATCCCCAGCACGGTTGCATAAAATGAGTTGCTCCAATAGATGACTTGCTTTTATGTAAGTTGTTCCAACAGGAAGTCTATTCCTTCGAATTCCAGACCAAGAGGTTAATTTGGAATAAAATTGAGCGTTTGCCGTAGTGTAATATATTAGGTACGTAAGAGGGAATCGTTATTTTTCACACAATTGTAAATACCTCCATAAAAATTTTTAACAGCACATTATGTATAGGTTAAAAGGATGAAACTATAGAAGTTATCCTAGCATAAAAGGGTTTACTTTAGCCTATTTTCCAATCTTAAACAAATTCATTTCTCAGAGGAATAGGATTTCAAAGAAAAGGTAAAAGTAAATTGTCAGTTGAAATAGTACACCTGAATTGAATATGGTATCCTCACAGGCCTTAGTGAAAGGGGGACAATCAAAACCAATATTCTTAGTGCATTTCATGTTGAATCATGACACTATATCCTGCCAAAATGAAATATGTCGCATGCAAATAAGTTGCCCATCTACACACTTTGCTTATTTTATCAAGTGGAACTAAGAAGTTCGAAAGGAAATTGTGAAACACTGCAACAATGCAATAAAGACACGACGAAACAGGTGCAATGTCGCTTCCTTTTCATTACGTTCTAATTCCGACTGTTTCTTATTCAAAATGAAAACAGGGAGAAATATATATGAACCAGCATAGAGTAAATATGCATACTTTCATGGAAAAATATCAGGTAAACTCTTTCAGCAGAAAATCGAGTTTTTATTTTATTTTTTCAAAAGAAAGTGATGTGGGGATGCGAGCATGTTCTAACAATAAGGTACCTTCGGTAAAAAAAATATGGGGTGAAAATGAAGCTAAGAATAAGTATATTCTTGTACGTAAGACTTCTGTTTTTCAAATATTATGTTTCTTTTCAGCTCATGTCATTCATAATATATTCATTCATTCTGTTTTAGCTGAAGCACGACAAACTTCTTTTTCTCGCGAAAGCGCTTATGAAATTTGAAAGAGGCCAAATGAAATCTACTCATTTTGATCAAACGGATGATGATAGTGGCAGTGTTGGTGGTGTGCATCGTGTGTTCTATACGCATGCTGGCCAATTTTTTGTGAGAATTCAATATCAGATAAGAAAATGAGCAACATCTTACTTTCTCCTGTTTTATTCTCAGTTTTTTGTGGGTAGTACACCTTGCCTTTCATCATCCTTTTATTATGCACTTTTCAATAGCGTGATATGATATGATGGCAAAGCATGTCTCATTCAGGACTGGGACCATAAAAATGTCAAAGTAATTTCCAGGAGCGTCAACTGTTTTTCTCATCTCGTCTACATATATAACCACTGATGCGTTGCCAATACAATTTCTTCTTCATTTTTCTTGCAACGGAATCCTCTTTTTTATTCTGAATAAGCAATAATAAATGAGCCATATCACATTTGGATTTTATGAAAAAGGGCTTTTATGTTCCGTGCAAGAATTTTTTTTATAAACCTTTCGTGCTACAAAGCCACGAACCGCATGAGGAGGAGGAACAGGAGAGGAGAACTGAGAAACATAAAAATTGTTGAAGGGAAAAGTAACCTGGCTGCATCCATTTCGCCCTTGCCGAAAGTGAAATTCATGAATTATGGAAACTGGAGATGGGAATGGCTAGTCTAACCACTAAATCAAGTCCAATAACTTTGTTGAACGGAAGTGTACGTCCGGTGATGATGGTAGTGGACAAAGGTATTACTATTATTCAAAAGGAGACAAAAAGGCGGCTGTAGGAACTGGATAGATGAGAAGGAAACTGGTCGCAAAGTGTATGCCACCTATAAACGCATTTCCGATGGATTCTTCCTGAGATCCAGTCACCATCTTTATTTCGCGTTTCCTAATCTTTTCCTTTCTCCAGCTCCAGTCGAACTGTTAGTAAAGTCCACACTCACTCATTCATGATGATATCTCTAAAGCAAACAAACCGGACATTTTCTTATTTTCTTTGGAAACTGGATTTCTTTTCTTCCTGCCAATTGGATTACCTACTTACCATTTTGATCTGGTCCCCTGCTGCCATTACAAATACTTGCATTACCATTATCATCTGAGAACCATCCCCCTCTGCCTGACTTTGGCTACACCGTCATACTCAATCTCAATGTCATAGTCATGAGCTCATTTTTTTGTAAATCTTAGTTTCCCCTGGAAGATTCTTCGTAGACTAGACTACTACTATTTATTCCCGTATCTATCTTCATCCTCATACATAAATGGGTTTTGTCTTATTACGCCCATTTTAAGGAAACCATTTTCTCCAGATACGACTCATGTGAACATGAAAAGAAGCTTATTACTTTTGATGGTGTTTATCATCATGTCGTTACTTCACTTACTCCATTATTTAACGAACAAATCTGTTGCGATCATGAGCATTTTGATGACGATTTGTTGTTCAACCAAATATGCTCGTTCTATTCTGGAAAGAAGAGCATTCCACGGATTTGAACGACATGCATTAGCAGAAATGGCAAAGTTGACAAGTAACATAATCTTTTTGGTGGGATGTTTGATTACTTCCTCTTCAATCTTTTTTCGCATCCTACACAGATCCTCAAATGTTACATACCTACAAGTTTTGCTGAAATTTGAGAACGGACCACTATAAAAATTTATATTATGGACTGGAGGAAAATGTGAAAGGTTGTCATTACAGCGATGGTAATGATTACGTTATTTTAAACTATGAATAAATTGCGATAACATGATCCCACATCCGGTATAATCCCACACAGGTGACTGTGAGTACATACGTCAAGCTTGCTTTCAAAATGAGGATCAATTTACGTAAAATCACTGATCATTTGTAGAGTCATGTTCCAACGTAGACGTCAGTACAAAACATTGAAAAAAAATGATACAGAGGCATACACATCATCAAAATTTGATGAACACCACCGGTAAAAACGTTTGCTCCAATGTTATATATGACGGACAGTACGGCGCAAGTTTTCGCGGTAATTGTGCCTAGAATTCACCAATTCCTGGCACGAAAACGTCTTAATCCACTAGTTTGAAAGACATCATTAAGAAATCGACGAGGCAACTCTATTTCAGAAAACACTTAAGCTCTTTCACTTATCTCTTCAGAAAAAAAGTTATTAGTTGACCTGTACCAGTGCAGAGTTGTATCAGACAAAACGTTATGATGAGAAACATAAAAATTGGTTTTTGTACAAATCTGCTTTCCTCCTCTCAGTTAGTGGTAGGTAGCAGTTGTCCATTCATTCATTCATTCATCTTCGACTTGATACACGGGAAAATAAGAAAATTGTGCAGAGATATTTCTTTTTTCTCTCCCTTCCTCAAGTAATCTATTTGATTCACAACGTGTGCTCACTCAAAAAATTTTACGTGAGTTAGTGAGTGAGTGTTGAATGTGCACAAGTCCCTTGAAACTTGAGTTCAACGGAAAGGAGCAAAGGTAGCAGTAACAAAGGTTGCCTAAGAAATTGCCCAATGAAGAAAAAAGTTGCTCGTGCAAACGTAGGAGCTGGGAAGAAGTAGTTGGCGGCTCGCGGTTTTCTCAGATGGGGAGAGCTTTTCAAGGAGAAAATTGTTACAATAAGTTGAGCTATTGCTCTGCCTCTGCAACTTTGCTTTGCTCAATCCTGAAAATGAAAGGAGCATGAAACGAAGATAATTTTTTGAAGAGCTTCTTGAAGCTTCCTCTTAAAATAGATGGAACCAACGAGTACTACGTACATCGAAGAAAGTGCTCTTTTCCCATCAACATTCGACTGGTATAGTGCGATAAACGAGTTTTTTTTCTTCTTTTTTTTGAAAAAAAAGGATAAAAATAAATGTTTCACAAAAGACTATTGGAATAGACATGCCGGAGAACATTGTGAAATAGATAAAGAGTCGAGTCGACTTGAGTCGATTCGAGTCACTGGCAATAGACAAGAGTCACATGATAATGTTGTGCATATGGCAAGAAATGATGCTGCCCCTCTCCCATCATCTCGAATATGTAATATACAAAAAAAATGGTAAGCCAAGAAAAAAATTGTGGTTGGGTGTATAATAGTCCCCCCGTGCTGGTTCTTTTCTTTCAAAGATTATAATGGCTTGTGGGCAGAAATAAAAGTACATTTGAATGAAAATACTGCGTTAAATGACGTACATGTGTTTTCTCCTTTATTCTCATTATTGAAATGGTTTGCAACTTTTACCAGATTAAATCATTTTTTAAATGAAGTACATTCCGTATTTTCAGGGAAAGCTAACCGAGAGCATTGCTATTGCCCTTGTTATAATGCTACTTTAGAGATTTGGGTCAAAATGACTCGATCTGTTACTTTGAACAGCTGGCCACTGCAAGAAATTGTTTGTGTTAAATGATTAAATGACCTGAACGAGAACATGCTCGTTGCTCACTGCATTTGTTTGTATGTAATGTAATGACGCTATAAGTGATATGTATAATAGAACCCGAACACGGGACGTGGATATGGATGTGGGTTTGCTTTTCATAGCCTCGTTGCAAATTTACTCATCAATTCGAAATCGACTGCCTGCATCAAAACGGAAACCTCGAGTTGAATTCCTCTGTGGTTTTTATTATGGTGGACAAAAAAATAGTTTCACGCGCGGAACAGTTTCTTCGCGGGGTAACATTGCCGTCTTATCGTCTTTCATCGTAGTATCATAATATGTACCTCGTTCATAGAATTTTACCACTCCAACACCAGTAGTATACATAAACATAACAAAACAAGTCCCACTTGTTTCTCGGGAAAAAAGTTATTTTTTTCTGTGATTGTGAGTTTGACTGGAATGGATTATAAAAGCAGTGTGGGAAGAAAAGGATCTCTGCGTATTATTGCTCAGAGAATTTTCCAAGCAACGTGTTGACATTTCCGGATTTCTCTGTCACAATAGCTTTTTTAAACTGTTACTGCCTCTGTCATTTCCATTGTCCATCAGAGGGAAGAATGGGGAGAGGTATAAGGGATTCAGCAAGAAAAACATATGTGTGGTGTGTAGGCATATGCGTGCCTGTCTATCTACTTACTTATGTGAGAATATAATATGTAAGTATAAGTATAATATTGCTCCTTTTTCATATGGCTGACTTTTGAGTACGAATACCATCACTGGAATACCAACTCCATTTCTTCCTCAAGAAGAAAGAGAATGAAAAGAACTGAAGAAGATTGGTCTTGTTGCATTGTAGTAAAGAATCGGAGAGAAAAGAAAAATTTCAACAGTGAACTGGACTTGGTTTGGCTGTTGCTGGTGGCTCAGCTTTTACCAATTTTCAGAATGGATGGGCAAAAAACAGAAGTTTTGAGGACGAGGAATAAGAGGACGACGATGGTCTGCTTATACGAGTTTTGCAATACTTTCATCAGGCATGTCTCAGCGTGTCACTTCATTTCGTTTCATTGTCAACATTGGAAACTCCACTATACTTTTTTCTGTTGTAGTGAAGACGAATTGCTATGAATACATATACTTACACATTTCGAAAAAAAAATTGCCTTGGCCCTCGGTTCACAATTTTCTTATTTCATATGAAGGAATGAATGAAGAGGGAAGAGTGAAGTAAGTGAACAGCAGCAGTAGTGACGAGTGAATTGTGACTAAAGCTAAAGCGGAAGTATAAGGATGACTACACCACAGGACCTTTTATGGATTGAGTTGAGCATTGTTTCACCACTGGCTTCGCTTCGCTTCCTGGTTGGCCCTTCCATGATCCCAAAGTATTTATTTTTGGATTGGAACTACGAATAATGATATATTATTTGAGGCAGTGTTACCTCTCTGGTGGTAGAACCACCGAACAAAATAAAAGAGTGTGGAAAGGCGTTATTGCGTGTATAAACAACTTAGGATTATATGACTCCCGTGGCAGTCCAAGCCAAGCCAAGCCACGCAAAAAGAGTGGCAGACTTTTTCTATGCCTTTTTTTTACTTTCTGAGGCACTGTAAGAGCACAACTAGTCTCGTAGTACTCGGAGGAACGAACGCCAACTGAGACCAGATGAGGGAAGAGTGACAGTCAAATTAAACCCATTCGAAGTAATCCGTCTAGCAAGATAACCTTTTTCCATTTCCGCTTTCTCCGACACTCTCTTAAGAGATACGCTGGTTTGTACTTGTTCTCTTATTCTGTATTGTATGAATGTGTTCCCCACTTACTATCTCGGCGAATAACTGTTCCATTTTCCCAGAAACACTGCTGCTACAACAAAAAAGTATGTTTCAACTTCTACATAATTTAGAACAATTCCCATTTAACAGCAACAAAACAGCGTTTTCGCCATCCCCTATTAAGATATCCCATAAACTTTGGTGAAATGTGGAGTTAGGTTTGGCTGACTTTGAGTAGAGCTGTAAAAAACTGATTCTCTCGCTTTGTTGCAAAGCTGGTACTCGTATTTTGGAGGTGACCCAAGGAATGAGCTAGGTCGTCACTAGTACTACAATCTTTTCTTCATTTCGCAAACGGGCCAGACGTAGAGCAATTTTCATGTAATGAATATTGAAAACGCTATTCCTTACACTGTCACACTACTTATGTATCACTTTCAGATTCACATTTTTAAAAGTAAGTAAAAGCATTCATCTCCTTCTTCGTTCGAAGGCAAAATATTTTTTGGAGGAGTGAAAAATGAAACGCTTCTACACGATTCATAGCCTCAAGTATAGTTTTACCTCGATGGGTCATTCCAACAAAAATGTGCTCATTCATTCGTACCCATGAATAAAATTTTCTAACAGACGCGTAAATGGCCCGCAGTGTGGAAGTCAAGGCACTCACTCCAAAATGACATACCTACCTAGAATAGTTCACATGCCATTTATTGGAAAATGTAAAGAAAAATTGGGGGAAAGTGAAAGTGTTTGAATAACAAGTGGTACGCATCGTACAAGCAAATTCACCTCTGGGACATTCCACGTATTTGCATTCACATGGATGCTGCTTGGCATATGATTATTGCTATTACAATACTGTTATTATTTTCATTCTGCGAAAAAGCCCTTGCATCCTTTCTCCTAGCGTATACTAATGGAAGTGCATGGAGAAAGTGCGATATTCTACTCCAACTTGCATAATTATATTTCCATTCTGGAAGTTCCCTACAAGCTTTGCTGTCTCTTTCATGGCTTCTATGACGCATATGAACATGAGTATATTCGAAAAATGCAAATTCAGACCAGAGTTAAATGTAAGTACATGATGGTACGTACTTAAAACCAACGTCGAAATCTACGTACATTCTTTGGCGCAACGTAGTTGTGTAGTGAAAGAGCTAAGCTTTTTTTTGGATGTTGAACAAGGGATGATCATTAATCAAATACACAGAGGACACACTAACAATGAATAGAGTCGTTAGCTTCAATGGTATCCTTATCCGGCTTTACTTTTACTTCTTTCCCTCCATTATTATTTCACCCTCCTGTACGGCATATGCCCTATCTCATAGCCAAAGAGGCCTATGGCTGTTCCCAGCTCAGCTCTGCTTGCCTTAGTTTTTTGGTGCATTCATTCACTCCAACGCAACGACTACTCCTCCAGCTAATGTAATATATTATGCATGATGATGGTGGTAGTACGCTGCGATAGTATGCTACCAACTAACTTAAGTAAAACAGACTCGAATGAACGTATTCCTTAAAGAAGCTAATAAGATGCAATAGGCTTAAAGAAGTGTGGCATCATTAGCATCAATATCAATTCCCTTTTACTTTCTCGTTTACTTCTACTATCGTACCACCTAAAAAGTACTTCTTTATTCGTTACACCACTTTTCCCATTTTTCTTCAAATAGTAGGGTTTTGTCTCTTTCTGCTTCTTTTCTTCCGAAAATCTTAATTTTCCAAGTCATAGTTAGACTACATACATTACAAGTAGAAGCAGATAATTTGTGTTCGTTCAATTTTCCACTTTTCCCAGCCATCTTATTCCTCCTGGAAATATTTATATCACTTTTGCTTTTCAAAGTGCTCAGAATGGTAAATAGTAGAGATGGAATAGAACATTCTTCGTCATCGTTGCGTGCTGCAGCAGCAGCAGTCGATTTCGATTTGGAGCAATGTGCTCATTTACGATCTATGTGTATATTCTGATTTTTTTTCACTTTTTCATTAACGCACATGCATCAACAGCAACTAAACGATGGAGAGGAAAATGTGCGAGTAATGTATCGTCTCTAGATTAGCAATTCCCTAATGGCAAATTTTCCTATGCTCTGTTAAGCTTAGCTTACAATCCAGCGAACATTTTTCTGATGTTTGTCATTGTCATCAAGAGTGCGTGCTTGTTCCCACAAAACGCATTTTCGTTTTTATACATATGAGACATTTTGATTTCATGTAATGGCGAAATGTGTAGTTGAACAAAAAACAAGGCTTTTGTTGCAATATAACATTCAATTTCCGCGCTGAAAATTTAATTTTAATTCTTAACCACAAGATAAAAAGTTTTTTTGTATGTGTGAAAAGTATTGCTTCTCAATGTATTTGCTGTTGTTGTTCAATAGGTACAAAACCATGGTCTTTACACAACTAAATAATTTTACCTTGGATTTTATCTAAAAGTTTGACATTAGATTATGTATTTCTCGTGAAAACAAGTTCCAGTCGATAAATATTCGCATTCGCATTGCAAAAGCTTAGCTGATTTCGTCATAAAGTGCTTCTGTTTCCAGCATATGTCATGTTTCCAATAGCAATTATGCATATTTTACGACTTTTCTACTTCTGCAATATCCTATTTCTTTCCCATACAAATGACATGAGTCACATTGAAATATTTGAAAAGTTAATTCAATTTTACAGACAGAATTCTGAGACGAGCTTGCATACTGACATACATATAAATCTGTAGTTTCGTACATAAACAGCATCAGACAAGAAATTTATGTGTGCCTTGCTGAACAAATTCAAAGAATATTTCATTTGTGAAGGTTAAAAAAATCAAGCATGCATAAAAGAAAATGTGTCCTTGAAGAGTGCAGCGCTCAAAACTATACAATTTTTTGTCGGTTCGATTTGATAAGAGGACGGAGACCACCTCAGAACTTCGAAATTTGGAATGGATTTTTGCTCCAGCGAAGACGAAACGAAATTGTTGTTGTTTCTTGGAAAGTTTGAAAGGGTGTCTTTTTAATTTTCATATTTTGAATTGTTCTCTGATGAGAATGGTGATGTTGATGATGATGATGATGATGACGTTTTGTTCGATTCTTCCAGATTACTCTTCTTCTGTCTCAAAGGAAACATTAAAGTGAGTCGAAGAAGAATGAACTCCTCTATCTCTTCAGAATGAATGTCACATTCCCAAAAAGCATTATGTTGCAAGAGTTCAGCAAATGTCATGTTTATTGTCTCCTCATATTCACTCTTAGCACAAGTGGCAGCAACATAACACAGCCAACGACAATCACATTTTCGACTCTTTTTGACTTGACACTGCATTTTCCCTTCCACTTCGACATTGCTTTCTGCCGATTTGTCAAGAATGAGTGAAAAAGGAGATTATATTATTCATCTCTGTTCACCAAAGATTCATGAGCCAAAAAAATCTTTCCATAAGAGAAGCACTCGCATGCCCTTGCTTTGCCTGCCATGACAGAAAATCAATGCCGAATCTTGAATCCTCACCTCTTTCTAACCCGTTTTTATTTCTACCGAAATGGATTTTTACCTGCTAAACTATACCAACCTAAATTCAATTGTAGTCGTCATCGTCATCCCTATCATACGTTATGGAAATGTGAGGTGTGTCGTCTTGAATTTGGAATGTTGACCATTCCCTTTGACTTTTCCAACTGGAAAAGGAAGCATAAACGGAAGAGATATTGAATATGCAATCGTGCATTAAAAAACCGTCAAGAAGAATCACTTCCCATCATCCTCATACCATCATCCCTCTTTGATTTTCCCTGACGACCAGCAACACCATCAACATCATATCATACCATATCAGCTTTTCCCGTTCTTTTCATTCAAAAGGAAATATTTTTGCTCAATGTGATGGTGCATTTTAACATGATATTAATGGAGGCATAAAAAAGAAGATATTTTGTGGAACACCTTTCGAGCTATGTGCACTTACATTAATAACCTTTTATGACATTACCCTAATACGGTAATATCTGACCATTTTTTATGATGATGACATGCCATATCATAACATCTCGAAAGAAAACATAAGTACATACCTTCCTCACAAGAGTTGAAATCTACATTTTCTATCACATTGCAAAAGCAAAAGGAGGAGCAGGAAAATAAGTTTTTTTTGGATCTTATGCAGTTCGCTTGAGTTGAGTTGCTAGTGGCTGGAGGATGGATTGCAGAGGAATAGAATATCCAGTGAAAAGGGAAAATGAGATGTGAGCTGAATTTCGATGATAATCATGTGCGTGTAAAACGCATGAACGTTTTGGTGAGATTCAATTGAATTTGCTTTGTGTATGTGGCCTGACTACAGACACATTTTTTTCTCCTTATTCCAATTCCATTCGTTTCGTAGTCACCAGTCAAGTCACCGAAAACATTATTCCTGCTGATGTGATCCTTGTTACAGCAACGAGAATGAGCTACAGCTACACTTTCCAAAAAATAACCAGGAGGTGGAACATTTAAAAAGGGTGTAGTAAGTAGTAATATGTAACGCATCCTTCAAGTCAATTCATTTTGGTAGTACTAGTAGTACATATTAAGAGAAGAGAGGAAAAAGCATCCAAGATAAGATAGACTTGAAGTGGATGCTCGGCGCATTATTTCTACATCCAAAAGAACCGTATGATAATGAATTACGATGAATAGACAATGGCGAAATGCGTATGATGTAGTATATAAGTAAAACTGAGCTCTAATGAATATGCATGTAAGTGCTTCGTTACGTTTATGATTATTTAGTTAACATGAAAATCCATCTGGAAGCAAATTGTTTGCAAATTACAGCACCAAAAACCCATGTCGACAATAAGTAAGAAAAGGTAGGCCAAGAAAAACTTATCATTTAAAAAATATTTTCAGGTCTTCAAAAAATTAGTCGAATTTCATCATCATTCAGAATCTAAATATGATTGATTGCACATACTTTTTCCCAACTCGAGTGAAATTTAGTGAAGTGGTCATTTCTATTTTGTTCAAAAATGCTTATTTTTAAAATAGAAAACTGGTGTTTCAATTGTCTTGTTATTTAATAACGTATGCCACTAATCATAAGATAATAGTAGATGGGATGGCTACAAAGTTTTGGGGCATGTTCATGTCCTAATCTTCATGATATGATTAATTGATGATAAACGATAAAGTGATAATGGACCGATAAATTGAGTAAAATTGTATTTAATTGAATTGGACTGGGCAGGACTGGACTGAACCGAAAACGTGAATGATATGTTGACAGAATGGCGATGATGATGGTGCCTATGGATGTTGTAATAATAAGGAGAGGACAATGGATCACCAGACCAGATGATATTTTTTCTTATTAACTGGAACAGGATGAAATGGATGTGAATGACTGTGACTAATGCTTAAAGTGTCATTCCTGATATTGTAACGTAACCTTGTACTCACATAAAACATAACTGATAAACATGTACCACAAGATAGGGCGAAGAAAGAAAAACTCATTTTTATAAGTACGATGATGAAGTGCGAGGCACGCATTTTTCTTGCACAAGTTCATCGAGATACGTAACATCCAAGGAAATTTGTTCATGTGAGCGCTAGGTGCATTTTCATCCGTAAAACAGAAATTACTTGCTTAAAAGAATAAAAATGGAAACAATAGGCGTGCATTTATTCTCAGAAATGAAGTATAAAATAAAAAGGCATTGTCGTTAAATAATAAAAAGACATTTTCTCGTCGAGAAGTGTAACGTGCATGTACACTTCATTTCGTGTAAGTAGATACATTTATTGCATGTGTATGTGTGGTGGTGGTGTGACATACATCTCTCTCTACTTATTTGAAAACCTGGTTTTTGTGGATGGACCAAACGCCGATTTGATTCAAGACTTGGGGAAGAAGGAACACTATTGGTCCTTATTTTTATCATCATCATCGCCTCCTTAATTTATTTCGTATCCTGATTGTGACTGTGATTGCGATTGCAGATTTTATTGTTCTACCCTTCTTCTAAGAAAAAAAGGTAGAAAGGAGGGAAAGGTATAAATTCATACGTGCATTACATTATACACATTTTTTTTTGCTTTCACGGACTAGAATTTGAGCCAAAAATCTATCAGCATTTTTTTCTCTTTTTGTTGAACGTACGTACGTAATCAGGAAAACAGGAATCTCAGCTTGCACGGCGAAGAAAAAATCCATCCGGAAACATGTCACGCAAAGAGGACAAGAAAGGAGGAGAACCGACGTCGCGAGAATTGCTAGATAAAAGTGTGGAGCAAAATACAATGAGTGTGATGGCTACGACTGCTGCTGCTGCTGCGGTAAAGGAAAAGGATGTTGTGGAGCTCGTGATAGTGGGGAATCAGGAGGAGGACGGGGATGGTAGCCATAATCATGAGGACGTGGAAGAGGAAGAGAAAACTCAACTTCTGCGTTTAAAGGAGATACAAGTGGAGCCAAGGAATGCTAATACTGGTGGTGGTCCTGGTTCTGCTACAACCACCGCAACCTGTCAATCACGCTCCTCCACCGCTTTAGCCGCAGACGAAGAGAAAGACGGCTACAATAGCGATGTCTACCTCCCGCGGAAACATTACTACTATGTCTACTCCAACCAGGATGAGGGCAACGTTAAGACGGCTTCCCTCAGTTTCCTAACAGTCATCTTTAATCTTTTGTGGAGTTGTGCTCTCAGCTACTGGTACTTCCAGTTGAACCATTTTGAAGTCGCTCTAACCACTTTAGTAATCATCCTCGTGAGTGGTTCTATTACGGCATTGTGCTTTTTCACTACGAGGGTTAGTGCAAACGCTCGGAGGAATTTGTGGAATTGCTCAAAGTTTGCGTGGCTCTGCGCTTCAGTACCATGCCTCATCCCCGCCATTCTATCCGCCTTCTACTTCATTTCCAGCGTTTTGGATAAGGCTACCCAACTAAACAGGAATGCCGCTGGCGTTGGCCTCAACAACAGCATTCAGTCTAAAGATGGTTCTCCTGGACAGTGTGCTAGTTTTCCGGATGCAACAAAGAAAACAAAGAAGGTCCGCTCAAGTGGACCTGGCCCGTCTCCACCTCCTTGCTCGGAAGAGTGGCGAACAGGTTCTGCACCCACTTTCCTCATTGAAAGTTTGACTCTCTGTTTTCCCCTCGCCGTTCTCCATCTTTGCGTCCTTATGGAGGATCCTGAATCAATCCCATCACTCATTGGGATGTACACACTCTTCGGGATATTTATCCTCACGTTTTCAATCACTTTTTCACGCTTCCAGTACGACTGCCTAAACAAAAGGGATCGGTTTGGAGAGGGCACAGAGAAATACTTGAGGTTTTGCTACCTCTGGTCAGCCAAAATCATTTGGCTTGTCACGTTCTCAATTCTAATTGTCACGGCGAGAATGCGTTTTCCCGAATGGAAAATTGAGGCCACGGTTGGAGCATCCTTGGTAATGATTGCAATTCATGAGATTCCCTTATGGATATGTTTATTGCCTCATTGCGGTAAACTTGCGGCAAAGGTATCCTCCTTGTTCTTCCTAATCCCCCAATTCACATCATTAATATCCCTCATCTACTGGGTCAACACCGACCCCATGATATACCACACGAATATTGCGTCCATTGTCCTCGGTGTCTACTTCTGGTCCGAAACGATTATGCTATGCGGATGGTTGGTCGATGGAAGCACAGAGAAAGATGTTGATCTTGTGCCGTTGTACCCTCATTTTTTCGGTGATGTCATATCATCCTGCTTCCCAGAAGAGAGTCCACAACCACCACAAAATCTACCATTACCTTAGAGTTTTTATTTTAAAAAAAGTTTACTTGGTACTTGGACTACTTGGTAGTTTGTGCGAAGTAGTAGTAAATTATTCATTGTTGTAATACACATTTTATTTATTTGCTATATGTTCCTACTAAAAATCCTTTCAGTGGGTTTTTCGTTTAATGTTATTTAATGTACTTGATTTTGTATACATGGTGCATGGTATTGGAGAAGGAAATAAAATTATATTAATTAAAAAGAAGGAAGACTGAGAATGATTTCCCTCATCTTACGTTAGGTATTAGGAGCAATGAAATCCACAAAAGTCATTAAATCAGGCAATATCCGAGAAGTTTATTGGGTGAGCAAAACAAAGTTTAATAAACAAACCGCTTCATGGATTGTCAAGTATCATGATAAATTTTTCTAATTAGTTCAGGGATTAAGAGTGGTTGACTAACCTGGACGGTGAACAGTCGGTTATTATCCAAACGGAGCCACTCCAGGGCAGGAAGTCCACGGAAGGCCCAAATTTCAATGGTCCCAATGCGGCATCCCGACATTTCAAGTCTTACAAGACGAGGTAAGTCAACAAATGCATCGTTTGAAATTCTAGAAATAGGATTCTGGTTCATTTTCAACTCCCTCAACTCGAGAATTTGACTGAACGCATGACTTGGAACGAACTCTTGCCGATTTCCACTCAAATCAAGTTCCACCAAGTTTTTTAGTTTGGCAAATGCCAGTCTATCCAATGATTTCAGAGAGCAGTCGGACAAATAGATTTTTTGCAAGTTTAGTAGGTTCAATGAGAGGAAGACATTTGCTGGCAAAGTTTTTATGGAGTTCCCTGATAAATCCAGCACCTACAAACAAAAACAAAAATTTCAGCCACATCCTTATCCAAAATGTATTAGCTTTCTCCTTGCGATATTTCTATTCCGGAAATTGAATTTTTTCAAGGCAATCAATTTCATCAACAACATCGTTATAATGACCCACTAGTAGACTAAAACACCATTTACAATGGTAAGTATATTGCAAACAAACGAGCGAGCGAATGAAATCTTGATTGTTATTACGTTGCTGAGCATCAGCGGAGTATTGATTTCGATTAGGTTGTCTGTGTGTGTGTGTGTGTGTGTGTGTGTGTGTGTGTGTGTGTGTGTGTGTGTGTGTCTGTGCAGACGATTACT